>PVIJ01003206.1:84249-139249 GCA_004024925.1 Scalopus aquaticus | reverse complement strand
GAGGGCCTTAGGCCATGCTTCTGACTACATCCTAGGCCAGCCTCAGAAGTTGGTCTTGTTTGTTTTAATTTTTAGCACTGTGATGCTTGAAAGACATGGGCCTGATAGGTCCTTTCTAGAGCACTTTGTTACTCAGTCCATATAAACCCCATTTCAGAAAGGGTCTGGCTTGGTGGTCCGCAAGCTGTTGACCTTGGAGGTAGACTGGTAGGCTTTTGTATGTTAGCACAGGGTCTATCATGGTTCTGCGGCTATGGAGATTAATTTGGGGGGGGGTTCCCAAAATGCGCAATTTATTTTGAAATTTGAATTACGATTTTATCTTTAGTGTGGGCTTCTAAAGGTCCTAGTTAAGTTGTTAGCAGTCATTGTAAGCGTGTGTTTACATTTGTTACAACTTAGGTGGAAAAGTTATTAAACGTTCCCTCTACCAAGGTAATTTTGTTCATGTGTAGGAGAATTTTCTCCAGGTGGTAGGGATTTTAGGTCCCATATCTCCTCATGGTATACTTCTTAAACATTTTTAATGAAATGGAATGGAATAGAATTGAAATCACAAGAAGTTAGAGTTGAACTTGTGATGAGTTCAGCCTTCTCTTCATATGGGTGAGAAAGGAGGCTAACATTTGTCTGTCTTTTTTATCTGGTGTATTAAGTTCTGTTCAAGGTATTTTTACTTGTCTTAAAAAATCCACCTGAGAGGTAGGCAGCTTCCTCTTCCCGAGCGGTCATACAGTGAGTGAGGGTCTGGGCTTGCTGACCCTCCTCCCCTGGACTCCAGAGCCTGGAGGAGATCCGGGTCCCTTGTAGCTCACTGCCTGCCCAAGGTTCAAACCAGCTCGTTGTAGGTGTGACCTTAGAGACACATTTCCTGCTGTGTCCACCCCCATTTAAGTTATAATGAACTTGAAATCTGGGCTCTGGCAAAATACTGGAAGGCAGGGTTTTGGTGACTGTGCCGAGTGGTTTCGTGAGCCCGACAGCTTTCTAAACCTTCGCTTTCTCCATATCTGGCTGGTTTTGCCAGGGCACCTGAGATTTCATCTCAAAAGTTTCTCTTCTATCCTATCTTGAGCTGAAAACTTGTGTCACCTCATAGAGTGATGTAATAAGTAAGGGGCTGTTTCTCTTCCATCTGTGTTAACTGGCTTACAGCATGCAGGAGTCATATTATCTGGGGACTACTCTCAGTTGGACCAGATGGGACTCAGAAGCTCCATTTGCCTAAGACGGTCCTCCCTGGCGCCTCGAGCGCTCTTCTTGGTGGGGCTTGTGTTCCAGGCAGCTCGGGCTCGTCCCATCTACCTAGGGCCTCTGGCCCCGCTGCCTGCCTTTCCTTTCGGTGGCAGTTAGAAAAGGGGCGTGAAACGAAGCACAGCAATGAGCCCCGTTCATGTGGGAGCACAGCTCTGCATCAGAGCCACACATCTGGCACATGCTAACGGGGGCGTTCCCGGAGCTGAGCGGCCTCAGTGCGCTTGGCCTGGGTGGTTTCTCGCTGTTAGCAGCACTGTTGAAAGTCCTGTAATACCCACGGTGCGTGCACAGGGGTGAAGGGTTCTCCCGGCGTCCGACAGCCCCCACTGTCTGCATTGGCGCACCCTCCAGCGGGAGGGCAAGCTGGAAAGAGGCCTGCGGGGGTGGCGGAGGCTTCTCTCGGGGCTGCCTGTGGGGCAGTTCTTGGCTCCTGGGTTAATTAGCCTTGCTGTGCGCGCGGGTCTGCTGTGCGGGGGGAGGAAGTGCGTGGGGCTCCTTGCAGATCAGCTGGATGGGAAGATGGCTTCCGTGTTTGAACATGACCTCCCTGAATGTGGGTCAAGGGCCCCCGTGGGTTTTAATTTTCATGAACAGGTCTTTGTAGGCCCCGTCCTCAGCCCGAGATGGCGTGGCGGGCGAGATGGGGAAGGAGCTTGTTCTGGGGACAGCGGCCTGAGGGAGCAGGAGCCTCCTGCGCTTCGGGCTGGGGTGAGCACGAGGGACGGTGTCACTGGGACTCGGGCTGCTCTTCAAGCCGTCGTGGCGATGTGGCCTTTTCCGCGGCCTTTTCTGCCGGCAGGCCAGTCAGACTTGATCTATGGGGTGGATGAAAATGGCATTAAACAAAGTAAATAATTTGCTTTAGCCCTGAGCATCTTGAGAAGTTAATCCAGAGAGCAGAAGTGGCTTGGCTGAAGCCTTCCTCGTTGACAGCCTCATGCCTGGGTGCCAGGACACGCCCGGGAGCGCGGGGCCGCAAGCGGTACCTGCTGAAGGGTGACGGGGGAACATCGTCCAGTTTTCCTGACTTGTTCGGCTAAAAAGTGGGGCGGTGCAGGTGCGGGGCCTCCTCGGACACCTTTAGTCACATCTGTTTCTTTGTTGGGGGGTGCGGGGGGCTGATGGTGCTTGGCGATGCTTCAGGTGAAGGCCGCAGATTTCGGGCGTGTGTATGCGGGACACTGCTGGACGTGTCTTCACGGGGAGAACCCCGGTGACCGAGTGGACGTGGATGGGGGCTGCTGAGGAGCCGGCGCCTCAGACAGCCGTGTGGCAGGGTGTCCCCGCCCCGCCCCCTTCTGTGTGCTGATTACAGAACTAGAGAGAGCGGAAAGAAACCCGAGAATTGTCTCGTCTAGCTTTTGGCTTCACAGCTCAGGAAAGGTGCCGTGGAGATGGTGACTTTTGTCCGGTTGGGCTTCCGTTGACTGCAGCGTCGGGGCTGGGGCCCTGTTCTCTGCCAGCCAGACAGCTGCACCAGCCGTGCTCCCCCCGGGGTTGGCGTGTGGAAGAAGAAGGGAAGTGCCCGGGCCCCCACGGAGCCTGTGCCGGTCTTATCTTCTCAGGTCAAGGAAAAGCAGGTGTGTCACTCTTGAAAGCAGAGTGTGGCCAAAGCAGCATGCACCACTTTTCACAAGGACACCGGCGTGGCTTCTGGCCTCGCTCTCCCGTCCTGTTGCCTCTTGGTTCAGGGTGGACCCCGTGGAGAGGCTGCGCCGCACCCAGCGCCAGTTGCGGAGCAGAGCGAGGCTCTCCGATCTGTGCGCCATTTATATTTGCGGTCTGGAAATCAGAGTTGAGGTGCCAGTGAGCGGTCCTGTCTTTTCACCTCTGAGCCTCAGTTTCAGGGAAGCCCCCAATTTACTTCTCCTCTTAGAAGTGCCCTAAGTGGAGTTTTCGGGAGCTTGGATGGTTCGCTCACAGCCTGGCGGCAGGAGGGATTCAGGCCTCTTCCGTGGGCAATCCCCGACTAACTGCTCTGGCGGCCGCTTCCCCGGGGGCAGACGTTCTGCCCCTTGAGCAGTAATGTGCGCGGGCCCTCCGTAGCGTCCTGTGATGGGCACTTCAAGGGGGCGGTGGAGGGTGTGAAGGAGGAAGCGTGACCCCAGGCTGGCTCCAGCCCTTCCTGACAGTGACCTTGGGCTTTCTGCTGAGCCGCAGGAAGCCGCTTCCCATCTGCACCATGGAGACGGGCCTTCCTCGGGGTCCTTAGGAAAAGGGCCTGAAATCAGCAGAGTATAGGTGGACCCAGCTGTCCGCCAGGCGAGCGCAGCACGCTGTGCTTCGTGCGAAGACCCGGGCCAGGGCAGGTCGGTTCCTGCACTTGCTGTTCATGGGGCGGCGCGAAGGGCAGTGGAGCAGTATCGGGCGGGTGCTGTACCCAGAGAGGTGTCACCTGGCTTGACGTGAAAGGTCGAAGGAAGCTTCTCAGCGGAGGGCCCTTCGCTCCCCATTTGTCTCTTCCCGCTGCTGTGGCTCGTTTCTCTGGGCCCTCTCATTTCAGTGGAATCTCCTCGGGGTGCTCTGATGGCCCCAGTGTTGTCCACAAGCTGTGACCCCGCGACGGTGTCTTCAGCCAGACCTCGCCCCGCCCCACACGTGCTTGACCCTGCGCGTGGCCGTCTCACCGGGCGCTGCCTCAGAGATGGATTGCTGGTTCAGGTAAAGGTGGACCGCCCAGGTGTTGCGCTCGCGAGAGGAGGGAGCTCATTGCATCGTGCTGAGTGAAAATCCAGACCCAGAATACTTAGCGGATGATCCCGTCTGTAAGCCGTCTGAGAACGGGCAAGGTGATTAAGCGCTGAAACCAGGTCAGTGGTTGCTTGTTAGGTGGAGGAGGATTGACTGGGAGGGGACATGAGAACTTTCGAGAGTGTTAGAAATGTTAGGAGTCTTGATAGGCATTCATCAAATCTGATTGGATTAGCGGCCCCATGTAATTATATCTAACAGCAACCTAGGACTTGTCCTAGATTTTTTTCCCCTTCACTCTCAACATTTAATCTTCCAGCAAATTCTGTTCACTCTGTGTCCAGAATAAACCCTGAATTTGTTCTCTCCCATCTCAAGCACCATCCCCTTCTGTCTGACCACTGCTTTGTTAGCCTGCTGATTGGTTTTCAACACCTTACTTTTGCTCTCTTTCCAAATTGTTTTTTATACTTACCAGCTGAAATGATCTTTAAAAAATCAAATCAGATTATGTCAGTCGTATTCTTTTTTTTTTTGAAGATTTATTTATTTATGCATGTAAGAACTGGGGTATAGGCCAGAGGTGCAGGGGGTGAGAGGATTCCCCAGAGACAGAGTGGGGAGCAGAACAGGCGGATCGACTGAAGTACACTGCTGAGGGGAGCAGCGGGTGAGGCAGGAGAGGTCTGCTGCGCCATGTGGGAAGCTCCCTGACCGGGATCAAACGTGTGCTGCAGTGGCTGCGGACAGCTTTACAGCTGAGAGTTAACCCGTTGCGCCACCAGAGAGGCCCTCAGTTGTATTCTTAAAACCCTCAGCAGCCCCCTCATTGCTTCTCCTGGGGACCAGCCAGGGCCTGCTAAGCCGCCGCATCCCTCAGAGCCCCCCTGGCTACCGCCTGAGCACTTGCTTCCTGTTTCTTGGAGACCTTGACAATTCTACCCGAGGACACACCTCCCCCTGCCTCTGGAACCTCCCCACACCCAGGTCTGGGTTTGTCATTCCGGTCAGTTGAAAAGGAACCTCCTTGGGGGAGATTTTCTCTGACCATCCCTTGTAAAGTAGTACCTTCCCCACACCCTACTTAATGTTATTTATAACTTTCATCAGCTTCTGAAATAATCCTGCCCTTTTACTTACTTCCCCTCCCTCTAGCATCTAGCTTGTCGGCGGCGTGCTGACTGAGTGAGGCCTTGAGGGTGTGTGTGGGGCTGGGAGCCTTGGAGGAGGGACGCTTGGTGGGGAGCCGCGGAAGGAGAAGGTTCACTGACGCAGAAGACAGCGGAGGAAGACGAGGTTGGGGTGTGCGGTGCTTCCTTTTGGACGCCAATTTGAGGTGCTCATAAGGAAGGCATCAAGTGTTTGAGGAGCCATTGTGACATTTTGGAGCAGACCTGGGCCTGGGAGCACCCCTGAGCCAGGCTCTGCGCACAGCATTATGCTGACGTGAAAAAGGGACGTGAGGGCGTAGGGAGAAGAGCACTTTCTTCCCGCCAGGGACAGGGACTTACCTGTGCTCAAGCCTGGGAGGTATTGCAGTTTCAGGCACCCCCGCGCACCCCCCCCCCTTACTGCTCTGAGCTGCAGCTCCTCAGGGTCAGGACAGAACTCTCAGGAAGGTGAACATTTAAGGGAGCAGGGCGGCCTTGACAGCAGAGAGGATGCACCGGCCAGGTGCGGAGGGAGGTACTGAGAGCCGGGTTTGAGGAAAGGGTGTTAAGTCAGAGATGGCAGCCAAGGTTGGGGGCGCGGTGACATAAGCCAGAGAAAGTGAGGTGCCGATGAGACTGTGAGTTTGGAGTCAAAACTTCCTCAAGTTTGGCCACGAAAGGAAAGTGAGCTATGGGGAGAGTCAGGGTAAAAAACTCCAGAGAACCTCAAAAACTTGTCATGGAGGTGGGAAGGAGCAGGCAGGGCAGGGTGAGGCTGCAGAGAGCGTGGGCCAGGACCTTGCTGGAGCACCCTGGGGGGTGGGCTTTGCGTGGGAGGATACCCCCTCCCAGAGGAACGCAGGTGCAGGCCGGAAGGTGAGGCCTGCTTTCCTGGGGGCTGTGAAGCCCGTCTGCTGGGTGTGACCAGCGAGCTGGGAAAGCGGGGCGCTTTGAAGACAGGAGAGATTTGAGGAAACATCTGCGGTAAGTAGTTAGAGCCCACTAACTGGAGGGAACCAGAATTGCAGGGGGGGAAAAGCGGTTGACATGAGCCTTCTCCCTCCTGGGATCTTTGCCTGGCTTGGGTTGGCGATGGGCACTCGGCTTTCCCGGCCTTGAGGCTGGCAGTTCTGCTCCTTCCCGCCGCTGCTGCCGCTTCCATCCTCATCGGTGGCCGGTGAATCCTGGGCTCCCGTGTTTTGTGTGGCCGGTAATCACGGGCGTCCCCACTGTGGGGTCAGAGCAGGGCAGGAAGGTGAGACGCGGCTCCTCGGAGCTGGCCGGCCCGGGGCCAGAGGCGTGGGCGCAGGAGCCGGCTCGGCGAAGAGACGCGAAGCCTTCTTTGCGCAGCCGCAGCCGAGCCCTCTTGCCGTCTCGCTCACCTTCCGTGTCAGGTTCTTGCTGGGAAAAGCCCGCAAGGTACTTCCCAACACCGCGGTCCTCAGCTCCGGGCCTGCGGCCAGGCCGTTTGTCTCGCGGTGCGGAATGCGCCTGTATTTCTCTCAGACGGTGCGGTGCCCGCGGGCCTGGTTGCTCCGCACGCCCCGTCACCGAGTGGGCACTGACATGTTGGCTGTGGGTTAGCGTGGCAAACTCACGAAGCGTCCCTGAGCGTGGAGCGGTTAGAGGCTGCGGGGAGGTTTCTGAGAAAGTAACAGCCGCAGAACAGGGGTGATGACGCAGGTGTTCGAAGCAGTGAATTGCTGGGGTCCCCCTCTGTTCAGGGGCGGTGGCCAGCCAGCTCTCTCCTCGGACGGCGACGACAGCGCCCGAGGCTGGCTGCCGGCGCGTGGGTGCTCAGGAGAGCAAGCCGAGGACCTCTGCCTCGGAGTCTCGCGGGGGTGCCAGGAGCAGAAGGGCTCGGCCGAGGGCAGCAGAGGCACGGAGGGCGATCCAGCCCCTGCCTCGTGAGCTCGCCTGCGGGGAACCTGAGCAGATGGGCGGGCACCTGTGCACCAGTGGGCACACAGAAAGCGCACATTGCGTTGAATTTAGTGTTTCCGTTTTTGTTTTTTCCTAGTGGATGTTGATTTAAATAAAACAAGTAGAATTTTCATCCTTAGTTGAAGTCTTTGTGGCAGTGGGGTTGATGTTCTAGCTCTGAACAGGAGAATTTTGAGTCGGAGGGAAGGACAGTGGTGTCTGCATCGTTTATTACGTTTTTCTCAAAAAAGTTTTTTTTTTAATTTTGCCACATCGGCTCGCAAAGTGCTGCAAGGTGTCTGCCCCTAAAGATAAGGGCCAGGGCCGGTGAAACCTGTCCGCGATACAACATGCCAGAGAAAATACAAGGGAAAGAAAATTTCTATTTCAGTTTCACCAAAATTGCTAGGCCCAAGAAATGCAAAAATAAACTTTTTCCCCTTTCCCCGAGTTCAGGATCTGTGGGAGAGTCAGACGTGGACGCCAGCGACTATGAGCTCTGCTCAGGATCCGTAGGCCTGGGAGGGCCGTGTGGCCAGAGTCGGAGGCCAGCCCGGGGGTGGGCAGAGGAAGCCTGTGGAGAGGCGCCTGGCCCAGGGAGGGGCCGTGGGCACCACCTTGTCGCAGGTCCAAGGCCGGGAAGTGAGTGGCAGACTCAATCCGGGAGGGCCAGAGGAGGGGAGGGAGGCTCAGATGGTGGGTGGTGAGTGAGGTGGGCAGAACTGGTGAGGTGCCTAAAATTGGGGCCAGGGCACTTGAGTCTCATAAATGTGCGCGGTTTTGTGAGAAGTGTGCTATGTGGTTGAGGACATTGTTCGATGGCGAGGAGAGGCAAGCGGAGAGGACCCAACGAACGAATGGCTGGTCTTCGCCTCCTGTCTGGTTTTCCCAGCCAGAGCCCTGCTCTGCGTGAACATTTGACAACTGGTCTAGGTAAAATGGATTTGTGGGACATTTCTGCAGCTACTCAGTTTGGTTCCGAAACAGCTCAGTAATGATATTTTTTTTTTTTAAAGATTTCTTTTTTATTTATACATACAAGCTGGGGTACAGGCCAGAGGTGTGGGGCGGCGAGAGGGTTCACCAGAGACAGCGGGGAGCAGAACAGGCAGATCAGAAACACACTGCTGAGGGGAGCAGCGGGCAAGGCAGGAGAGGTCTGCCGCGCCATGTGGGATTCTCCCCGGCCGGGTGTCGAACTCGCGTCGCCGCTGCCGACAGCTCCACAGCGCAGCGCTTAACTGCTGCGCCACCAGGGAGGCCCCTCGGTAATGATATTTCTATATGCCAGACATTGTTGTAAATGCCTTTGGAGTATTGGTTTACTTAAGTCTTATAAAAAATCCCACGAGGTAGTGCTCTCACCTTCATTTTTCAGATGGGGAAAATGAGGAACAGAAGTTGAGTGATTTGCCCCGGCCACGCACCTGGACACGTACAGGACCAGCGCTCGGACCAGCGCACCTCCGTAGTGCGGTTGTGTTTAATTTGGATGAGCTGAAAAGCAGCTCGTGCCGCAGACGTTTATGTCTCCTTTGTAGGGGGAGAGTTGGGACCGTAGGAAGTGTGAAGTGGGGCTCAGAATTGCCACTCACGGACCCGCCTGTGGGGCCGGGGCTTCTGTCCCCGCCGCAGCCGGAGCAGCACTGGGCATGGTTAGTGCTCAGGAGTCTATTTTGAGGGACTCAGTAAGTGATGTGGAGTTTTGCTGCCCGCTCTCAAAGGACCTTGCCGTGGGAGCTTTGGTTTCTTCTCATCCTTTGGGTCACTGTGGATGACGCTTTTTTGAACTCGAGAGCTCACAGGCTCACTCCTTGCATGTTTTTATTGGACTTACAGTCGCGGCTTTCACGGACGCCCGCTCAGGAGCGCTACTGTTTTCTGGATGTAAAAAGTCAGCGATTTATTTTCAAAATCCATGTGCTAGGTTGAAAGCTTTCAGCAGACATCTTTTTATATAAGTAAAATTTGTTTTGTTGATGCTTTGGGGTTTTCCTATGTCCGTATGTAGGATGTGAGCCTCAAAAGTGTTGTTAATAAAGAGAATTGGAATTGGCTTCTAATTGCGGTAGTCGAGATGATGTTTATGAATTCCTTTCTCAGTAGACCAAGGGTTATCTCGGCTACCCTGCTTTGGCCAGTATTCTTAGTGTTTGGTAGGGTCCATCTGTATTTTCTCAAGAGGCTTCTTCGGTGAGTGATTCATCAGGAAATGACCACTGACCGTGTAGAAGCCCCAGACATGTCTGATTTTGCTAGTAAATTCAAGATGCCGCAGGTTCCTAAGAAGGAGTAGTGCCATGTTTTCTCTCTACTTTAGTTCATTCTAAATTAAACCATTTGAGAATTGGAAAATGGAAAGTTCAGTCTCCATTTATAAATGGGTAGACTTGGGCCTCCCCGGTGGCGCAGCGGTTGAGTGCTGCGCAGTGGAGCTGTTGGCAGCGGCGACGCGAGTTTGATGCCCGGCCGGGGAGAATCCCACATGGCGCGGCAGACCTCTCCTGCCTTGCCCGCTGCTCCCCTCAGCAGTGTATTTCTGATCTGCCTGTTCTGCTCCCCGCTCTGTCTCTGGTGAACCCTCTCGCCGCCCCACGCCTCTGGCCTGTGCCCCAACTTGTATGTATAAATAAAAAATAAATCTTTAAAAAAAAATAAATGGGTAGACTTACTTCCATAGTTTATTGTTAATGCTTGTTGATCTGATTCAGCCTCTTAACGTTTTATTAAAATATTTACCTCATATTTTACTTCCTTTAAGAATAAGATTTGACTCTATAAATGTAAAATCTTGGAAAAAATTCCACTATTCTATTTTTATTGCAGAGTTAAAATGGTCATATGAAAATAGTTACTTTTGTTGAAATAGTTATATGTGGAAATAATTATACATGTTAAAGAAAAAAAATGTCAGGAATGTTAGCAATAATGCTTTAGCTTAGACAGCTTTTAGAACTGTCTTTTATTGAAGCATACCCTTGACTGTAAAACTGGTGGGTGCTTGTAGTATAAAAGTCAAGTAATACCAAGGTGTATCATCTTACTTTCCAGAGCCGACCTTTGTTTACAGTTTTATGTGTATTGTTCTGCACTTAAGAAAAAACAGACTTTATTTTTTTCGAGCAGTTTTAGGTTCACAGCAAAAGTGAAGGAAGGTGCGGAGGTTTCATATAATCCCCCGTCCCCAAACAAACACAGCCTCCCCCATTATCAGCATCTCCCACTCGGGCGGCACGTTGGATGAACCCCAACCTGGACATGCCGCCATCGGGCACCCGTAGTTTACGTTACGGTTTACTCTTGGTGTCACAGCCTGTGGTTTTGGAGAAATGGCTAAAGACACGTGTCCCCCATTATCGTATTATGCCGAGTGGTTTCACTGTCCTAACAATCCGGGTCCCTGCCCGTTACCCGCCCCCCACCCCCCGCCCCCCGCCATCCCCTGGCAACCACTGCTCTTTTAACTGTCTCCATAGGTTTCGCTTTTCCAGAGTGGGGTGCGGTCGTGGTCACAGCCTGCCCCTCCGCAGGGGGACTTCTTGCATTAGTCACGTGTGTTTATGTTTCCTTCAAGACTTTTTTGATGGCTTGTTAGCGCATTTCTTTTCAGTGGTGAACAAAGGATGCTGGGACTGAGTTTTTAAGTGTAGACGAAGGTGGGTCTTAATACTGATGACAAAGTATTCCCCAGATTTCCGTCTCCCAAACACAACTTCGGATCCATTTCAGGTTACCTAGTTTTTAGTGGCAAAATAATTTCCGTGTAGATCCTTCTGCTGGCTGCGTGTGTAGATCCTATACGACGTGCCTCACAGCACAACCTTTAAAGGTCAGTGCTTTGTCTCTGCGGTGGGGAGAGAGAAGCTGCTTTGGGAGAGAATAACTAGTTTCCAGCACTGCTTTGGCCACCATTCCGTAGAACTGGGGCTGGGACCCAGCTCTGTGTGGCTCCAAAATCGTGACTGGACCGTACCTCACTGCATTTTGCTTGTATCACGTTTGTGTGCTGGACGTGGTGCTTGAGACACTTATTACAGACAAAATTAAGGTCATTTCCCAAGAAGGATTTTCATTTGCTTTTTCCAGGTGCTTGAGGGCATTAGCAAAACAGGGTCATGGGACCACTTTCATCCAAATTGGGAGATTGAGATTTCTAGACTATCCAGGTGGCTTGAAGCTGGTCCCACGGGAAGGCCTGTTCACTTCGTTGTGCTCTGACTCCTCGGACGCAGTGCAGGGCCCGGCCCGCTGGCTGCTGGGAGGTGGTGACTGAGTGCACCGTGTGCAGGCCCTGGGCAGGTCAGCACCCCACTGGGCCTCTGGGCCTCCCGGCTGACCAGCTGACTCCCCCGGGCAGTCTTCTCCGGCCTTCCATCCTCTCCAGGGTAAGCATTTGGTGCTCCGTCGCTATCCTGTTAGCTTTTTATTACTTTCCAAAAGCTGCGTGTATGTTTTCTCTAGTTTTTTTGTCATGTTGTAGTCTATCATTATTGGATATAGAAAGCAAGACCTTTCACAGACTCGTGTTATCCCAACATTTACCTGGAAGCAAGTGGCCTCCTGGGGCCTGGCGGCTGGGCTGGCCGGGTAAGCTTGTTGTTGGAGGAGTCTCCAAGAATCGTGGTCCCCAAAGCCACCTCCTAATATTTGAATCCCACCTCTGCCACTTACTAGCAGTGACATTAAGCAGGCAAACATAAGGCCTCTGTTTTTTCTGCAAAATGGGAATACTGTTGTACTTACCATGGTTGTGCTGATTAGATCAGCCAGGAACGTGCAAAGCTTGCAAAATACCAGCTGACTCTCAGTAAGCACCAGGTAAATTTTAGCCATTGTTAAAACTTCTTGAAAATCTGGAAAAAGCTGCATCTCCCCTCCCCACCCCCTGGAAATATTTGTGGTGTTTGGCTTTTATTTTCATAATTTGGGATTGTCAGTCATAGGGCCTCATCAGCCCCTCGCCTTTCTGGTCTTACTGCAGAAGACCCAGCTTGGTGGTTGCTGGTGGCCTGCCCCTGGGGCAGGGAGGAGGAGCTGGTCTCCTCTGCGGAGAGCAGCTGGCTCTGAGTGCGGGGCCAGCAGCCAGGCTGCCTTCCCAGCGGGGAGGGTGGGCGTTGCTGGGGCTGTGGAGAGGGAACGTGCAATCAGGATTGGCTGTGCGTCACCGGGCTGGCAGGATCTAACCTGCTGTGACCTGGGGCCGGCTGCAGGTCCCAGGGCACAGGCTTTCTTAGAAAATGATGGCCTGGTTTGTCATCACCTGCAGCAGTTTTGTTTTCTGAGGGTTTGCTTCTGTTTTTTCCCTTTGTTGATTGTCTTCTGCCTCTTTTGTCATTGGTTTAGGTGTTTGCCTGGGAGAAGGAGAAGGGTGATAAAATATGGATCATTTCAACTTGCTTGGTCTTGGCAGCTCACTGGCTGACGGAGCAGCCTCCCAGGAGGCGGCGGGGTTGGGGGGGTTTGCTCTGCGTGTAGATGAGAGTGGGACTCGTGACTTAAGTTACTTGTCCACATCTCAGAGCAAGTGGCAAAACTAGTAAGTAGTTAAACATAGGTTTCCTGATTCTAATTGCAGTATTTTTTCCAACGCATCACCCAGGAGAATCCGTTGAAAACAAGTTTAATAGTGGAAGCAATTACACCTTGCTAAAATAAAATTGTATTTTTGCTCCTTTTGCTTGCTAAAATAAAATTCTATTTCCAGAGGATTTTTAAAAACATCTCTTTCTTGTTCCCTTGTTCTCCTTGTTTCTTGTTCTCTTTCTCTGACTCCGAGGAGTCAGAGACAATTAGTTGGGCTCTGGTGAGAGTGGGGAAGGGAGCGGCTGCCAGGGCAGTCCCACCGTCGGGGCCGTGTGTGCGGCCCGCCTCTTCCCGCCTGCCCTGTTTCGGAAACAAAATGAGCACCTAGCACGCTGCCCAGAGCCAGAGCCATTCACAGAGATCTGGCGCTGCTGAGATGATCTGCCTTTTTACTCCTTCAGGGTTCCCAACCCCAAATCAATTTGCTAATTCTGGATTCTCGGAGACTCGGGGCTGCTGGACGCTCTTCAGTTCAGAGTTGGAGTTTGGAAGTTTAGAACATGTGTGAAACAGTCCTTCGAGCTGCTTTTAAGTGGGGGGTGTTTGTGGGTTCTTAGTTTTAACCTGGGGGTTCAGTGACCCGTAGAAGGACGCTTTGTTCATAGATGCTTGGGACAAGCTCCTCCACACGGTTTCCAGGTGCTCTGGAACTTGGGGTTTGGCTCAGCTCTCCCAGCTCCTCCCGGCTCCTGGGCCCCGTTCACAGGGATTAATCATCCAGACAGTGCTCCTCCGTGCCTGCAGCCCTGGCGGTTCCGAGAGGACCCCATAAACTGTAAAAGGGGCCATTGACTTTCATCCGGGGTGGGTGACACCGTCGGACTCAGCTCTTCGCTTGACAGGTTGGCCTGTGGTGTCGTTGCTGCTAATAAAATCAAGTCTGGAGGCTTTGGTTGACTGCACTTCTCATCCCTTTTCCCGGGAAGGCCAAGGACATGTTAAAATCTGTTTGTCCTGTTTGTGTTTCCGCTAGGACTATGAGTGCGGCGCTTCTGCTTATACACTCAGATGCGGTCACTCGGTGATCAACTAGGTTGCCTTTTAAACGTGTCTGACTTGCTGGCCCATGTGTCTCCCCATTTATATATATGTGAAGTATCGTAATATTTTTGCACTTCTTTGGCTAAACTTAAAAAATGGTTTCTTTCAAAGGTCGGTGCCTTTGGGAAAGGTCCTGATTTTCGAGACTCTTTAAAATGCTGGGAAAAGCTCCCTGATTCGCGTTATTTCCATTCTTTCGTATGCAGTTGTTCTGTTCATCAGAAGCGGAGCTCTCCTGTGCCCCACGGCCTGGCGTGAAGAGGGGAGGCCCGCCGCCTCGCCCTTCAGTGAGAGGAGGCTCAAGCGGGGGCGCGCCTTCACAGAGACAGCGTCTCCATCTGTTACCTCTGCTTTTGTCAGAGGAGAATTGATATTGTCCAGCTGACGCCCTCACATATGAGTGCTTGCTGTGTTTGTGACAGCGAACAACCAAAGTCCAGAGCTGGGGGCGGGGAGGGAGGAGTAAGGACTCCGAGCTGTACTTGGACTTGAGGGGGGCGTGCTTGTCAGCAGAGCTGGTGTTATTCAGCTAGAAGTGGGGGGGCAGCCCGCCTCGGGGGTACACAGACCCTCACCCCTCACGAACTGGTTAAAGGCTCATTTTCTGTTAAACCTGGGTTTAAATCCTAGCTTTTCTTACCTGCCCGTTAGCTGTTTGTGTCCTGAGAGTGACATCTGCTTTCTGAGCCTGTGTCCTCATCCCCAACTTGATGAATAACTGCATCTAGACAGAGGTTAAGTGAGCCTGTATTAATTATACCGCCTGGTGCTTAGTGTGAGCCCGCACTAAAAATAGCTGCAAGTGTTCAACTTCTTTGATTTTTAAAGTTTCATTTCTTGTTTTAAAGTTGACATGCTTATTAACCGGTTTCTAGACAGTAGCTGTCCCCTGAAATCTCACCCCAAGGACCGCCGCTGTCAACAGTTCATGAATGTCTCCTTTTTAATCTGTGTCTTTGGGTTTTTTGTATGTTTTCCTACTGCCTGTCCTATAGCTCTGGGGATGAGGGCATGGACAGAGAAGACCGAGAGGCAGGACTGAGCTGTCGGGGCCTCGTGCTGATTTTAGGGCGACGTGGTCAGACTGTTGGTGCACACTGCTGCACTCAGCGCTGCACTGGGGTGGGGGTGGGGGGGGCACAGGCGTGCGCGTGGCTGCTACCGAACCCCGCGGGGTCCAGCCCTTCGCTCCCGTGAAGTGCGGATGAGGCGGGGCGCTGGCCCAGCCCAGCGTGTGGACAGCAGAAGCTGCAGCAAGAGCCCTGCAGCGAGTGTCTCCTGGCGGCCTTTGTGAAGACCCCGCCACCGGGGCTTGCAGGACAGCTTGGGTCTGGGGGACATCTTGGAGCGGGCTCTTCGGCTGAGCGGCAGGCTGGGGGCTGCCGGCGGGGGCATGATGGCCGGGAAGGGAAACAGCAGGTCCCCTCGCCAGTCCTGCCTGCCACGTGGCCCCGAGCTCACTGACCGCAGTGTCTCCCCGCCCAGAGGGCGCCTTTCCGGGGAGAGCCGCCTCCGTCACCCCGACGGCCCTGGCCCGGTGCAGGGCCGGTCACTGAAAGGCACTGAGAGGAGCCGACGACACGGCCTTGCTCTTCGTGGAAACGAGAGGTCGGTACCCTGCAGCTCCTCGAACTCGGGGTCTGAGATGAGAGCCCACTCGCATTTCTCCCGTCCCCGCTTCCTCGGCTCAGCCACCAGGCCGCGAACGGGTCGTGCGGCCGTGCACACTGTGTGACCGCATCGGGGCATCGCTGTCCGGCTCGGCCGTTCCCTCGGCGCCGGGCCCCGTGGTGCTCGCTGGCTGTTTGCCGCGCACTGTGCTGCTAAGGCCTTTCTGTACCCTAGTTTAATCCTTAACTCGTTAGGTAAGTAACATGACTGTAGTCTTACTTTCGAGTATTCGGGTACGAGTCGTCCCTCCCCTAGTTAGTGTTTGGTGTGTGTCCTTTCCAGCTATTTTCTGAATTTACTCTGAGATTTATCAGTAGCAAGAGAAAAGCTAGCGCTTGTTTCCCGAGTAGTGTAAATGTGTGTTGTGTCTTTTCAAGGGTAAACCCCAGGCTCATTCCTGCTCAGCGGTTGTGGAAACTGAGGCTTAGAGAAGTAAGGGATTGTGACGGTCTCTCCAGCAGTAAGCTGCAGGCCTGTTCAGCGCGGGCTGGATGCAGAGTTGCTGCCTGCGCTTCGCACCGCTCCGGGCCGCAGGGACGCTCGCAGGCAGGGGTGTAGGCTCGGAAGAAGGGAGGTTTGTCCAGCTTACCCCAGAAGAGCTGGGGTCGGTCAGAGGGCGGCATGAGCAGGGCATAGCTCCCTAGGCCTGGGCAGGCTGGGCCGAGGACCCACATAGGTCTGAAGCCGGCGTGGGGAGTAGAGAGCAGGGAGGGGTGAAGCTGGGGAATCTGTGGGCGTGGGAGGCTGAAGGACCTTGAATTCTGAGCTGGGAGCTCAGTGGTGTTTCCTCAAACTGGTTAAGTGGGGGGCCCAGGATCTTACTTATTTGCAAAATGTGTAAAATAGAAAAGCAGAGACTCGGGGCTCCTCTGTACCCACCCTGTGGTTAACACCCTCCCAGGAGGTCCCTTCCTCCACTCAGACCCAGGACGGGCTGCACTTGTCTTTTCTTTTACATTGTTTCTAAAATGTGTCATTGTTTGCACACAAAGAGCTGGAGAATTAATTGGAGGAAATCCCATTGTTTATTCATCTGCTGGAGTAAAAGAAATTTTTTTTAAAAAAGTGAGTCCTGCAAGATCACAGTTAGGTCTCAGGCTGGTTTGCCCTGGCTGCAGGGCTGAAAGCAGATCTCGGCTTTCTGGATTTCAGAAGTGTGGATGGACCCTCCCTTACACCCTGTACCGGGCCTGCTCCTTGGAAGATCCGCCATTTCCCCAAGAAACCTGGGCTCCGTGTAGTGAGGGCTGACTTCTAGAGACCTTGCTGAGTGTCACCTTGGTCCCCTAGAATGCTTAGTGTTTTCTTCCTTTTATTTTCACTTTAACTCCCCAAAAGCTGTGATACAGTGTGGGCAGATACCTTCTGACTTTCCTTAGTTTTCCACAGTTTGCTTGACTAACTTCGCACAGTTCTTTAGATAAACCTTAGAGTTTGGTTATCAGCACCTGAGGGGCGGTGCTGTGAGAGGCTTCGGGGAGACCTGTGGGAGGGGCAAAGGGGGTGAAGGGTGAAGCAAGAGCTTGGAGAAATGGTTACATGGAACAAAACAGGTGAATCGACCAGGCAAGCATGTGAACAGTGGGGCTGATGGAGCCAGGCTCCCTCTGTCTGCAGCAGGGAGGGCGGGGGACTAGAAAGATCCCCGAGCGTGTTGGGTGGAACTAGAGGCGCCAGGATGAACTCATGGTTCTCGTAACAATGCACCACGTGCACATGGGGGACACACACGGTGTAGACAGGCCTGTACCCCCTGTGTAGACATGGGTGTGCTGCAGAAGTGGGTGTTCGTGTCTGTACATGATGTTTTCTAATTAGAAGCAACAACTTCCCGGTGGTGGTGAACAATTCGAGCGGCCAGATCTTTGTTTCTAAATATTAATCTTCTTCTGCAAGGACTTCAGTGTCCTTGGAGAAATGGCCGGTTCCAGCTGTGGGGGCGGGGCACATGCAGGACGGGCCTGCACCGTCTGGTGCAAGAGGTGGCGCTGCGCAGCCGGGGACGCGTCGGGAGGACACGGGAGTCCGTTTGGAGGGTTTCACTGGCCGATTCTGGGCCACTGGAGGCCAAATAAGCGAAGGGCTATTTGGATGGCGGGACCTGTGCCTACCGATGATGGGTAAAGAAGCCCCACTCGGCCGCCGTCCGAGAGGGAGTTGCGTGTGCGGGAGTCATCCGTGGGTGGGTGTTGACGGAGGACCAGGAGCGGGCATCGTCTTCAGGATTTCTCCCACAGGGTAGTGACTTCTGTCAGGAGTTAAAGTGGAGAAACCCGGTAGGGACGGACTTGGCCAGATGACCAGATGAAGGACTAAGGGGCTGTGTGCTGTCAGCCAGGAAGGAACTGTTCCGGGGGACACGACGCTGGTGAGACGGGACACCTTGGGGTCCTTGGGTGGGATCCTAGACCCGAAAGGAA
This sequence comes from Scalopus aquaticus, assembly GCA_004024925.1. NCBI lineage: Eukaryota > Metazoa > Chordata > Mammalia > Eulipotyphla > Talpidae > Scalopus > Scalopus aquaticus. Next base: position 121,512 of record PVIJ01003206.1, on the reverse strand, counting down.
GACAGAACCTTGTTGGGGCAGTTCTCAGAATTTGATTCTCAAGTCTGGGAGGGATTGGTGTGAAGGTCGCTTTCCTGCCGTGGCGGGTCGTGTGCTGGCATCGTCGAAGCGTCTTGTCTTTGGAAGTACGCGCTGGGGTATTTAGGGTGTATTTGGGGGTGTTGGCGCCTCATCTCTTCAGCCTGCTCCCAGAGAAGTCAGGAAAGAGTAGTAGGTGTCCCTTGTGCGTATGTACGTGCGCATAGTCCGAGGCGACACGCAGGCGTGGGTGACAGCATGCGGCAGACGTCGCCCGTTGGCTGGGTGGGGAGAGCCATGAAGGGGGGCCGTGAGCGTGTGTCACTGTTGCGCCCTTTTGTACATTGGAAACTATTTCAAAATTATTTTTCTTGCACTGTTGAGATTTTGACTGGAAGTCTCTTCCGTTTTATGGACTAAGCTGTGGAGACTAGACTGTGTCCTGGGTCTTTTTGTCTAGGTACAGTGTGTGCTCTGGTGTTTTTATTTTGTTTGCTTTGAGCTCAGGAAAGTTTGTGATTTTCACCCCATGGCTTTTGCCCACTTCTGTTCTGGATTGGTTCTCAGGTGTCTTTTTAATTTTGTTGCTGTTGTCAGATGAAAAACTTTTTTTTGCCTGTAAAGTGCCAACACTATTGCTTCCCGTGATCCTTTTGTCTGGGAAGGTTTAGAAATTATGTATTCCTATAACCTTTAAATGAGAAGCAAAGAGCTCACAAGCTGTTAGGCTCAACAGGAGGAATTTGCAGGGAGCCCCAGCTAGCCCAAGATACCAAGAGGTCCCCACCCTTCTCCTGCCCCTTCCCTGAGAACTGTGGGCCCTCCTGTCCACAGTGTGGCCATCTGACGTGATCTTGGGGCGCCCCAGTGACGGCAAGACGAGCCAAGAGTGTGGACGGCCCAGCTTCCTCTGCTGGGAGCAGATCCGCGGCGTCTCCCGCGTGGAGGGGTGGCTCCCGGCCCGTGAGACCACGTCTCCAGGGAGGCCCTCCGCGGGGTGCGGCGCAGCTGCTTCTGGATGTGACCCTGAGAAACTGCTGGAGCCGGTGAGTCCACACACTCCCCGGGCACCGCGGGGCCCAGGTGCTTGTATGGTGTCGGCACCAGGTTTTGGAGCCTGGCAAGTGCCTGTCTCCCCACCTGTCACTGGGCTTGTGGATTTTCCCGAGCCGTTCGTTCTTTCTCTTGGGCAGGGAGGTGTTGCTGTCAGTAGAGCAAAGAGCAAAGATATTTGGGAAATAGTGTGAGGGCTGTGTATTTTAAAAAAATTTTTTAAAGATTTTTTTATTCATACCTACAAGCTGCGCTATGGGCCAGAGGCGTGGGGCGGTGAGAGGGTTCACCAGAGACAAAGTGGGGAGAAGAACAGGTACATCAACCAAAACACACTGCTGAGGGGGAGTAGTGGGCGAGGCAGGAGAGGTCTGCCGCGCCATGTGGGAATCTCCCCAGCCGGGCTTCGAACTCGCGTCGCTGCTACAGACAAGCTCCACAGTGCTGCGCTTAACCCGTTGCGCCACCAGGAAGGTCCACGGCTGTATTTTTTTTTTAAATGAGGTTAATGAAATTTTAAAGTGCTTATTTCCTACAAAAGTATTAATGGTTACTAGAAAAGGAAAAAACGCACCCACAGTCCTGCCACCTGAGTTGTCTCTCGTGTTTCCATATCTTGGGCCCTTAGCCAGGGGGCGGCCTAGCGCCAGGTGGTTGTAACCACAGCACAGGTAGGGGCACCCGTGCTGCCCCTCTTCGCCTGATGCGGTGGCAGGCATCCCTCAGTGCCCATCAGTGCCTGCAGTCTTCGTGAGCCCCAGCTGCGGCCATGTTGGAATCTGTGCCCGTTCGGTGGTGAGGACCAGGCCCTAGCCAGCCTTGAGCTGTCACTGGAGTGCGTGCATGGGGACTCTGATTTTTGTTTGGTGGCTTGTTTTGAAATTTCCCTAAGATAGAAATCTAATTATTGGGTCAAACATAGTCATACTTTTATTACCATGTTGCTTTTCCGAAGAGTTGTAATACTTTATGCTGCTTTTGTTAATGTTTGTATCAGCCTCACTCTGACCCCCCCTCCAAATGGGAGATCATTTCTTAATTTGTTTTTGGAAAATTTAATGGCTCTGAGTTTGCATAGCCCCACTTTTTGCCAACATTTGATTATGGTTGAAGGTGGACTTATTTTATAGCTTGCATGAATAATGTGTTGCAGGTTTTGAGTCCCAGAGAACGGACTTTTTGGATCTGTGGTGTTCTGGTTGGCTCTGGCTGACTAACTTAAAATTCTGACTGACTTGGTTCCTTAAGCTGCTTTGCAGCTCACGAGCCACCTCTCAGGCCTGTCGCATGTGGAGACCTGATTGTCCCGAGGCTGAGGCATCTGTCAGTCACCGGGGAAGTCTCACTTCGCTCCTCTGCAGACAGAACTTAGAATTGGAAGTAGCAGACGCAGCCACGGGGCATGTCCTTGTGTCCGAGCTACGCGAAGATCTCGCTTTTGTCCACACGGAGCAGAGCGCCTGGATGGAGCCGGGTGCCGACATTCAGCCCAATTCCAGCAAGTTCCAGGATGTCTTTCTAACCTGCTGGCCGTGCGCTAGTCTCACTGCTGGTTTAAGGGAGGCTTCTGCCGGGGTGCAGACTGTGGGGTGGGCACCCGTGTGCCAGCACTCTGTTTACCATGGGTGTTTTGCTTGCCTGACTTCTGGGACCTCATTTGACAGGAAGGAGCACTGACCCTCGCAGCGGGCGGGTGACGCGCGTAACGTCCCGTGCAGGCCTGGGGCAGCGGGGCCTGCTGTTACTCGGTCTGGCGAAAGTGTGTGGATATTCAAAACCTAGATTTAGGGGCTCCTTGCGCAATCGGGTATCAGGAAAGAGGAGTGAGGGTTTCAAAAGCAGAAAAATTGGAGGTGTCAACTGTCAGTTCCACTTTATCCTGCAAGAGTGACTTTGGCAAATCACGTAACTTATCTGGTGCTTTTCCTCGTCCATGCTTCAGCCCGCAGGAAGCCACGCAGGGCTGACGTGGGGTGAGCGGCACACACCTCACCTGCTGGTTACAGGCAGACGTGCCGTTCTGCGTCTGGTCTTACTCACAGCGGAGAAAAGCCAGCGAGTTCTCTGCTCTTGGGAAGGCTGTGGGGGAGATCACTCTGCGGAGCTCTTTGATTCTGGGTGCCTCGTGGCCTGGAGTGGTGGGAGGGGGTTCAGGGGCCTGGGCCACTCCACAGAGCCAGCAGGGAGGCGGCCGAGCAGCCGTGGGGGCTGGTGCGCCGGGCCGGGACGGGAGCTGGAGAGAACTTCTGCGCTGGTCCCTGGGCAGAGGCGAGCGGAGAGCCACCGCGCGAGTACGGGGTGAAATGGCGACACTCAGCAGCTCCTCAGTACACGGGGCTAAGGGAGAGAGGTCTTTGGGGTTATTCTAAAGCATCTTGCTTAGGGGATCCGAGAGGCTTGTGGTTTTCCTCAGAAAGGGGGTTGGGTCCGTTTTGAGGAAAGCACATTTTTGTCACTGAAATGAGTTGGTGACTGCCTAAGAATGAGTATTCTTGTTTTTGTATAGTCAATGCATCGTCTTACTTGTAGAAATCACCCCAGCCATGGGTCACTCCCCAGAGCCCGTCATGCGGAAGTGGCTGCTGTGGCTCCCCGAAGCGGGCTGGAGCCCTTGTCCATGTCTGCCCCACACTGCTCCTGCTCCCCCCTGGGGGCTCTGCAGGCAGGCCCCCCCAGCGGGCCGTCTTGTGTGATAGGCGGGTCTCGCGCTGTCTGAAATCCCGGGATCGAGAAGGGAGCCCGTGACCCCGTCTTGGTGGCAGCGGATGGCCCTCTCAGACCGGCGCTGGGGGAGCAGCGTCTCAGACTCTCTCGGGGAAGGTCTCTCTGCGGCTGTGGAGGGCTTGCCCCGCCGCGGGAGGGTCTGGGGCTGTCAGGGCTTCTCGCCCTCTGTCCCAAAGCTCCAGCGGGCGGTTCTCGGGCATCCCGAGGCTGCTGTGGGTCTGCGTTGGCTGCAGCCCCCCGCCTTTCCTCCTGTCCCCCAGATCACTCTCACGCTGCTCTTTGCAAACTTGAACCCAGAACCTTGCTGGAAAGGGGGTTCTAGAAAGGTAGTTCCCAGGATACGACCTGCTGGGAGATTCTAGAAAAGGGGGTGCTCGTGATGCTGAGTTGGCCACTGAGCAGCTCTGGGGACACCAAGCCTCGGGGGGGAGAGCGGAGGCTCCCAGCGAGCGGAGCTGCCGCCGTTACCATCACAGGCCTGGAAGGCGCGAGCAGCAGCCCAGAGCCTGGAGGAGAAGGTGGCGGTTGCCGTCCGGCTGGAGTGGGACCACTGGTGGGAGGCCCGGCTGCCCCCAACGGCCACGAGCGCGAACCCTGTGCCCCCAGCCTCTGCCCGGCCGAACGGGGCCAGAAGCCAGATCGGTGGAGCCTCCCAGGGCCTCGGTGGGTCGGGGGTGAAGCGTGAGCCTGGGCAGGCCGCACGACCACCCGACGGGCACAGCTGGAAGCGTGTGGGGTGTTAGTTGCTTGGGGATGGAAGTATTTTTGTCAAGGCGAGGCTAGAGAATAAGCAGAAAATCCGTGGTTAGGCTTGAAATGAAGGAGGAGGCAGCTACTTGAAAACATGAGGAGACACTATCTTGAAGACAGTTTGGAGAACTTTTTGAAGAAGAGACTGTTCTGGGCAGCGGGAAACACGCAGGAGGAAGGAAGAGAAAGCCCGGGCCGGCTCTGGGCAGCACTAGTGCGGCCGCTGCGTGGGGCCTTCCCCGGGCTCGAGCGCCTCCAGCCGGCGCTGTGGCCGCCTGGGGAGGGCAGCCCTCTTCTTCCGCCAGTGCAGGTTCCTCCCAGCGACCGGCTTCCTTCCGCCTGTCCTGTTTTCTTCGGTCCCTTCATTCAAACCGGGACATCCAGGCACTTGTCATTAATCACGATGCTTTAAGGCCCTAGGCGGAGCCTTTTCCTTCTTTCACGTGACAGCCATTGCTGGCAGGGCCCTGCCGCTTCCCCGGGCACTCCGGGCCTGCGTTTTGCTGCCCTTAGCCTTGCTTTTCTTAATTGTTTTACCTGGAACGCCTAAAAAAGATGGAGCTTGCACCCACTTTCTGGTCATCAGATATGCTTCACGCGTGGTAAAAATTAGCTCTACTGGCCTCCCCAGTGGCGCAGCGGTTAAGCGCTGCGCTGTGGAGCTGTCGGCAGCGGCGACGCACTTTCGACGCCCGGCCGGGGAGAATCCCATATGGTGCGGCAGACCTCTCCTGCCTCGCCCGCTGCTCCCCTCAGCAGTGTATTTCTGATCTGCCTGTTCTGCTCCCTGCTCTGTCTCTGGTGAGCCCTCTCGCCGCCCCACGCCTCTGGCCTGCACCCCAGCTTGTATGTATAAATAAAAAATAAATCTTTAAAAAAAAAAAAGAGAGAGGCACGGACTGTGATTTATTTATTTTGGTCCATAAACCAGAATTCTCACTGTAGCAAAGAGACAGTCCCAGGGGAGGGCCCCCCGCAGGCCTGGAGGGCACTGCACCCCGTCTGTTCCCCCAGAGGTGGTTTTTCCAGCACTGAGAGCCTGAGCCCCATGAGCCGAGGCTAAAGCGGCTTTCAGGGCTTAGTAGCTCCTGCTGGGGAACGTCTGGAGCAAGTGGCCCCATTGTTTACAGCCCTGTTTTCAGAGCCTGACTGTATTTACAGAAGAATTAATGAAACAACATGTGAAGTATTTATTTATGGAGAGATCCTCACTTGAGGAAGCTTTTCATTAAACTGGCAGCTTTCATCTTTTTTGTTCCGCCGCTTTTATCAGGTGGAGAAGCCGCTGACTCTTGAGCGCCGGGGCAGACACCACACACAGGGAACGCACAGAGGTTGTCTCGACAATCCTGGAGATAATGAGGCGCGAAGGGGCACGCCTCACAGCCTTGGTGGAGCTTGGCCCCTGACCGGCAGGTGGCCGCCGTCTGCTCAGGGCCCGAAGGGGGCGCCGGAGCGCAGTTGGGTGGGCCCTGCCCCCGGTGCGGGGCACTGGGCACTGGACCGCTGCTGCCAGGCGGGCACATGCCGGCAGCCTGTGGGGCACAGAGACCAGCAGCTGACGCGGGGGCATTTTAGGGCATGAGGTTCCTTTGGGTGCTCAGACTATTAAAGTGCCTTTGGGCCAAGGGATCACAGAATCAGACTTCACCGCGCAGCAGTCCTCCGTGTCTCTAGTTGAGATGTTTCGGGAAGAAACGGGTCTTTGGGCTTGTTCCCTCCCTGAAGTCTCCTGGTGCCCTCAGGTGAACTCTGGGGTGTGTTCCTCTCGGAACTGGTCCTGCCAAGTTTTGCAGGTGGCCCTGGGCGTCTCCAGCACTGCTCTGGGGTCGTCATACTGTTCCTCCTCTGCGAGCCGTCATCCCTGCACTGTGCTCCCGCCTCGGAATGAGTCCAGTCTACCACTGGCTGACCCCCCAGAATGTCTGTCGTCGTGTCCTTAGCGTTTCAGTGACGGGAGACTGCAGCCCGGAGCGGGCTCTGTCCCGCAGGGAGGCGACCCCCGAGCTGGGAGGTGGGCAGCTCGCAGTAGCAGTCACGTTGGGAGTGAGAGCTGAGGAGGAAGCCAGACAGGCGGGGGGCGAGTGGGAGGGTCTGCAGGCTGGCTGGGGCGCACTTACAGTCAGGACGCTGCCCAGAGACCAGAAGGAAGGAAGGACCAGGGTGAGCTGTGGGGCCCTGGGGCAGGAGCATCGGGGGGAAGAGTGAGGCTCCCCTGTAGAAAAGCTGCTGGTCGTGCGGAACCCCGGGGCCAGGGGACGAGCAGGGGCGGGGTCAGAGGTAAGGAGGAGGGGTGCACCTCCCGGCCCAGCTTCTCCTGGGATGAGATGGGGAGCCACTGCAGGACAATGGCAACCCCAACTTACCTCTTAAAGGACCATTGACTTTCCCGCAGGCAGCTCCGTTTTCAGCCCCCAGGGGACCGAGAAACTGGCTTTGTGAATTGTGGGAAGCCGGGTCTGTTAGTGACTCCGCCAGCTGCGGGTGTTCCTGCCTTTTAAAAGTATTTGATCTGAAGTCTCTGGGTGTAGCTCGGCCTTCTGTATTCACTGCCGACTCCAAGAAGGAGACAGACCGGAGCAGGAAGGCGAGAGGGGAGGAAGCAGCCCTTGTGTGGTTTCGGAGGGCGCAGCGCGTCCCCGGCTGCGCCACACGGGCAGGGCAGGGCGTGAGGCTTGCTGGAGCTCCCTTTCCGCTGGGCGTTTCCTTTGCTGTTCATCACGCCCCCTGTCACCTCCGTCTTCCAGAGAGAAGGCCGGGAACAACTCTGAATGTTAGATTGGCAGATAAAAACCCTTGGGGTTGAGGTGCCGGAACGGGACGCCGGAAAGAACCTGAGAACAGTTGCTGCCGTGCGGACTTGGGCGCCGCGGTGCAGCCCGGGCCGACGGGAGGCCCACCCCGGCCTTGGGTCTCCACAGCTAGTGGTGCCCGTGCTGGGGTCCGACTTGAGTGTCGGGGTGGTGATTACAGCCACTGGGCGTCAGGGGCTGCTTTGTCCCCAGGCCGGCTCTGCCCCGTGCGGGGGCGGGGGGCGGCGGGCGTCCTCCTTGTGACCGGTGCAACCCAGAAGCCGCTTCTTTCTCCCCGACCCCGCCTGGGAAGAGGTTTAAATTGCTGCTTTTTTATTGACAGTAGTAGCACAGCCCCGCGTTTTAAGCCAAATGAATTTTGGGGACTCATCCATCAAGTAATGAGGTTTCCACCGTTGGGCGCTTGTATTCACCCAGACCACTCGTCGTATAACCATAGACCCCCCACCTCGCGCTCAGGCCCTTTCTCTGCCTCTTGCAGTTTTGGAAGTGGGTCAGAAGAAAGGGCAAGGACACGCGGACCGGTCATCTTCGTCTGGGCATCTGAGCTCCAGCGTCCTCTCTGGCACCTGGGCTTGACGATATTTGAGCTGCAGAGATGCGTGTCTGATAATTTCCCTTCTTTTTCTCTCGGTTTCCAGGAGGGCTGCTGGCCCGCCGCGGTGCTGCTGAACAGTATGCAGTCCTTCCGGGAGCAGAGCAGTTACCACGGAAACCAGCAGAGCTACCCGCAGGAGGTGCACGGCTCGTCCCGGATAGAGGAGTTCAGCCCTCGCCAGGCCCAGATGTTCCAGAATTTTGGGGGTGCAGGTGGCGGCAGCAGCAGCAGTAGCGGTGGGGGGCGACGAGGCACAGCGGCTGCTGCGGCAGCGATGGCCAGCGAGACGTCTGGCCACCAGGGCTACCAGGGTTTCAGGAAAGAGGCCGGGGACTTCTACTACATGGCAGGCAGCAAAGACCCCGTGGCGACAGGAACCCCGCAGCCGCCTCAGAGGAGGCCTTCCGGGCCCGTGCAGAGCTACGGACCCCCCCAGGGGAGCAGCTTCGGCAATCAGTACGGGAGTGAGGGGCACGTGGGCCAGTTTCAAGCACAGCACTCCGCCCTGGGGGGGGTGTCTCACTATCAGCAGGACTACACGGGGCCTTTCTCCCCAGGGAGCTCGCAGTACCAGCAGCAGCCTTCCAGCCAGCAGCAGCAGCAAGTGCAGCAGCTGAGACAGCAGCTCTACCAGTCCCACCAGCCCCTGCCGCAGAGCGGCGGCCAGCCGGGCTCCAGCTCGTCCCACCTGCCGGCCATGCAGCGGCCCTCCGCCCTGCCGTCCTCCGCTTCCGGCTACCAGTTGCGGGTGGGCCAGTTCGGCCAGCACTACCAGTCTTCTGCCGCCTCCTCCTCTTCCTCCTCCTTCCCCTCGCCGCAGCGCTTCGGCCAGTCGGGGCAGAGCTACGACGGCAGTTACAGCGTGAACGCCGGCTCCCAGTATGAAGGCCACGGCGTGGGCGCCAACGCACAGGCGTACGGGACCCAGTCGGGTTACAGCTACCAGCCTCAATCCATGAAAAACTTTGAGCAGGCGAAGATTCCACAAGGGACCCAGCAGGGGGGGCAGCAGCCCCCACAGCCGCAGCCCCCGCAGCACGCGATGCAGTACCCCAGCGCGGCCCCCAAGCTGCCCCTGCAGAGCCAGGTGGGGCAGTACGGCCAGCCCGAGGCGCCCGTGCGCTCCCCCATGCAGTTCCACCAGAACTTCAGCCCCATTTCCAACCCCTCCCCGGCCGCCTCCGTGGTCCAGTCTCCGAGCTGCAGCTCCACCCCGTCTCCTCTCATGCAGAGCGGGGAGAGCCTCCCCTGCGGGCAGGGCAGCGTGCCCCTGGGCTCCAGAAACAGGATTTTACAGTTGATGCCTCAGCTCAGCCCAACCCCCTCACTGATGCCCAGTCCCAACTCTCACGCCGCGGGCTTCAAAGGGTTTGGCCTGGAAGGGGTGCCCGAGAAGCGCCTGACAGACCCCGGGCTGAGCAGCCTGAGCGCCCTGAGCACGCAGGTGGCCAACCTCCCGAACACTGTCCAGCACATGCTGCTCTCCGACGCCCTGACCCCTCAGAAGAAGACCTCCAAGAGGCCCTCCTCCTCCTCCAAGAAAGCGGACAGCTGCACGAACTCCGAGGGCTCCTCGCAGCCCGAAGAGCAGCTCAAGTCCCCGCTGGCAGAGTCTCTGGATGGCGGCTGCTCCAGCAGCTCCGAGGACCAGGGCGAGAGAGTGAGGCAGCTGAGCGGCCAGAGCACCAGCTCGGACACCACCTACAAGGGGGGCGCCTCCGAGAAGGCCGGCTCCTCGCCCGCACCCGGGGCTCAGAACGAAGCCCCCCGGCTCAGTGCCAGCCCTGCAGCCAGAGACGAGGCCGCCTCGCCAGGTGCTAAGGACGTGGCCTTGTCCGAGGGCAACCCGAAAGTCAACGAGAAGACGGTTGGGGTGATCGTCTCCCGGGAAGCCATGACAAGTCGGGCCGAGAAGCCTGGCGGGCAGGAGAAAAGCGCCCCAGAGGAGGACCCGGCAGCCGCGCAGAGGCCGCCCAGTGCCGGCGGGGCGAAGGAGAGCAGTCATGCGTCCCTGCCTCAGCCGGAGCCTCCGGGGGGCGGGAGCAAAGGCAACAAGAACGGAGAGAGCAGCTCCAATCACAACGGAGAGGGCAGCGGCCAGAGTGGGCACCCCGCCGTGGGCCCTGGTTTTATAGGCAGAACTGAGCAGAGCAAGTCTCCTGGGAGCCTGCGTTACAGCTACAAAGATAGTTTTGGGGCAGCCGTGCCACGAAATGTCAGTGGCTTTCCTCAGTATCCTGCAGGGCAAGATAAGGGGGACTTCGGTGCCCACGGGGAGCGCAAGGGTAGAAATGAGAAGTTCCCCAGCCTCCTCCAGGAAGTCCTGCAGGGCTACCACCACCACCCCGACAGGAGGTACTCCAGGAGCGCTCAGGAGCACCAGGGCATGGCTGGGGCCCTGGAGGGGGCCGCCAGGCCTAACGTCTTGGTCAGTCAGACGAATGAATTAGCAAGCAGGGGCCTTCTGAACAAAAGCATTGGGTCCCTACTGGAAAACCCCCACTGGGGCCCCTGGGAGAGGAAATCCAGCGGCACAGTGCCTGAGATGAAGCAGATCAACCTGGCTGACTACCCCATCCCCAGGAAGTTTGAAATAGAGCCTCCGTCCTCCGGCCACGAGCCGGGGGGGTCCCTCTCTGAAAGAAGGTCCGTGATCTGTGATATCTCCCCACTGAGGCAGATCGTCAGAGACCCGGGGGCTCACTCGCTGGGACACATGGGTGCCGACGCCCGGATCGGAAGGAACGAACGTCTCAATCCAAGTTTGAGTCAGTCGGTCATTCTTCCGGGGGGACTGGTGTCCATGGAAACCAAACTGAAGTCCCAGAGCGGGCAGATAAAGGAGGAAGACTTCGAACAGTCCAAGTCCCAGGCCAGTTTCAACAACAAGAAGTCTGGCGACCACTGCCACCCCGCCGGCATCAAGCACGAGTCTTACCGCGGCGGCGCCAGCCCCGGGGCGGCCCACGAGGCCCTCTCGGACTGCGGCCCGCAGGACAGCCGGCCCGCACCCGTGCGCCGCGTCCCTGGCAGAGTCGGCGGGCGGGAGGGCATGAGAGGCCGCTCCCCTTCTCAGTATCACGACTTCTCAGAAAAGCTGAAGATGTCTCCTGGGCGGAGCAGAGGCCCAGGGGGAGACCCTCACCACATGAACCCGCACATGACCTTTTCGGAGCGGGCCAACAGGAGCGCTTTACACGCTCCCTTCTCACCCAACTCGGAAAGCCTGGCCTCCGCTTACCACGCCAACGCTCGGGCGCACGCCTATGGGGACCCCGGCGCAGGCTTGAACTCGCAGCTCCACTACAAGAGACAGATGTACCAGCAGCAGCAAGAGGAGTATAAAGACTGGAGCAGCAGCACCGCTCAGGGGGTGATCGCCGCCGCACAGCACCGGCAGGAGGGGCCCCGGAAGAGCCCCAGGCAGCAGCAGTTTCTGGACCGAGTGCGGAGCCCTCTGAAGAATGACAAAGACGGCATGATGTACGGCCCGCCCATGGGGACTTACCACGACCCCAGCGGCCAGGAAGGCGGCCGCTGCCTCATGTCCAGCGACGGTCTCTCTAACAAAGGCCTCGAGCTGAAGCACGGCTCCCAGAAGCTGCAGCAAGAGTCCTGCTGGGACCTTTCTCGGCAGACCTCTCCGGCCAAAAGCGGTGGTCCCGTCGGGATGGCCAATCAGAAGAGGTACGGGCCCCCGCACGAGACCGACGGGCACGGACTGGCCGAGTCTTCCCAGACCTCCAAGCCCAGTAACGTGATGCTGAGGCTCCCCGGCCAAGAGGACCACTCCTCCCAGAACCCCCTGATCATGCGGCGGCGTGTCCGGTCTTTCATCTCTCCCATCCCCAGTAAGCGACAGTCGCAGGACGTGAAGAACAGCAGCGCCGAAGACAAAGGGCGCCTCCTCCACCCTTCGAAAGAAAGCGCTGACAAGGCGTTCAACTCCTACGCCCACCTGGCGCACAGTCAGGATGTCAAGTCTGTCCCCAAGAGAGAGTCTGCCAAGGACCTCCCGAGTCCAGACAGCAGGAACTGCCCTGCCGTCACCCTCACGAGTCCTGCTAAGACCAAAATACTGCCCCCCCGGAAAGGCCGGGGGCTGAAGTTGGAAGCGATCGTTCAGAAGATCACGTCTCCCAACATCAGGAGGAGCGCGTCCTCGAACAGCGCGGAGGCCGGGGGGGACGCGGTCACGCTCGACGACATTCTGTCTCTGAAGAGCTGCCCCGCCGAAGGCGGGGGCGTCGCGGCCCAGGATGTGGACGTAGAGAAGAGAAAGGGCGAGGGGGTGTCTGACCTGGCCGGTCCGGCGAACCAGGAGCTGAACGCAGAGAAGCCCCTCGCCAGGTCTTCCGAGGAGTGGCGCGGCGGCGGGGACGACAAGGTCAAGACCGAGGCACACTCCGAAGCGGTTACTGTGGGGAAGGAACCCCCCGGTGCCACGACATCCGCAACCTCACAGAAGCCTGGGAGTAGCCAGGGGAGACCGGACGGTTCCCTGGGTGGGGCAGCACCTTTAATCTTTCCTGACTCAAAGAATGTACCTCCGGCGGGCGTCCTAGCCACGGAGGCCAACCCCAAAGCCGAAGAGAAAGAGAACGACACCGTGACGATTTCCCCCAAACAAGAGGGTTTCCCCCCAAAGGGTTATTTCCCATCAGGAAAGAAGAAGGGGAGACCCATTGGTAGTGTGAATAAGCAGAAGAAACAACAGCAGCCACCGCTGCCGCCCCCTCAGCCCCCTCAGATTCCAGAAGCTTCTGCAGATGGAGAGCCAAAGCCAAAAAAGCAGAGGCAAAGGAGGGAGAGAAGGAAGCCTGGGGCACAGCCCAGGAAGCGGAAAGCCAAGCAGGCCGTTCCCATCGTCGAACCCCAGGAACCTGAGATCAAACTGAAGTACGCCACCCAGCCACTGGACAAAGCTGACGCCAAGAACAAGTCTTTCTTCCCCTACATCCACGTAGTAAATAAGTGTGAACTCGGAGCCGTTTGTACAATCATCAACGCTGAAGAAGAAGAACAGACCAAACTGGTGAGGGGGCGGAAGGGCCAGAGGTCACTGACCCCTCCGCCCAGCAGCACCGAGAGCAAGGCGCTCCCGGCCTCCTCCTTCATGCTGCAGGGACCTGTGGTCACGGAGTCCTCTGTGATGGGGCACCTGGTCTGCTGTCTGTGTGGCAAGTGGGCCAGTTACCGGAACATGGGCGACCTCTTTGGACCCTTTTATCCCCAAGATTATGCAGCCACTCTCCCGAAGAACCCACCGCCTAAGAGGGCCGCGGAGATGCAGAGCAAAGTGAAGGTCCGGCACAAAAGCGCTTCGAACGGCTCCAAGACGGACACTGAGGAGGAGGAAGAGCGGCACCAGAAGGAGCAGCGGAGCCTGGCTGCCCACCCCAGGTTTAAGCGGCGACACCGCTCGGAAGACTGTGGCGGAGGCCCTCGGTCCCTGTCTAGGGGGCTCCCTTGCAAAAAAGCCACCGCGGAGGGAAACAGCGAAAAGACTGCTTTGGACTCAAAGCCCTCCGTGCCCACCACGTCGGAAGGTGGCCCCGAGCTGGAGTTACAAATCCCTGAACTACCTCTTGACAGCAATGAATTTTGGGTCCATGAGGGTTGTATTCTCTGGGCCAATGGAATCTACCTGGTCTGTGGCAGGCTCTACGGCCTGCAGGAAGCGCTGGAAATAGCCAGAGAGATGGTGAGTACGAGAAGCCCTCGCCCGCTTGTTCTCTTTGTGGCCGTATTTTGGTTCCGTTGCTTCCGCCTTTAGTTATCTTCAGCTTTGCTTCTTGTTCGTATGTCTCCCACGCTGAGTCCTCCAGAGAAAAGCCTCTGGACCTATGACGGACAGAAAATCAAGTGATTTGCAAGATTTGTTTAACTTGCTTATATCAAATGTTACATGTGGGCGCTAGGTAGCGTTAAGACAAAGGCCCCGGCCCACCCGCCATAGACCCGATTCCCCGTTCCTCTGCCAGTTTCCGCGTGCTAAATAATACGCTTTTACTGATTTGTGTGATTTAGTGGTCCTTTCCGTTTTCCAGCATTGACTGGTTGTGCTATTTATGAAGTATGCTGTATTATATTTCTTCTCGAGCTTTCATCTGTAGAATTACAAATTCATGTTTTTGTTTTCTTGGACCACGTCTTTCTAATCCAGACTTATCAATGAGGATATTTATTTCTTTATGGCTGTTCCATAGCTGTTACCCTGGGGCATTCTTCGTCGTCGACGTCGTCATTGGCTTCCTCTGTCGAGTCCTTTTCTCCTGGGTCCCCTATCCCTTTCTTCATATGGGCCCTCATTTAATGGAATGTATCATTCTTAGTCATTTCCAGAGTAAGGGTGCATGGGACGTAAATAGGTTGAGAATCTTGTATATCAGAACATGTTTAGTTGAGTACTGGGTAGGGTATACGATTCTAGATCTGAAATAATTTTCTCTCTCACTATCTTGGAGTCATTACTCCTGGCTTGTCCAATGCCTCCCAGTGTTACATTAGAGAGGGCTGGAACTATTCTGATTTTCAAACCGTAGTATGTGTCCTGTCTCTCTTCTGGAAGATTTGAGGGTCTTCTTGTTATCTCTAGGGTTCTGAAATCTCAGAATGATAGGCCCGATGGTATGGGCTCTCCCTTCATTGTGCTAGCCATGCTGAGCTCCTGCCATCTGTAAACGCATGTCTGTTCAGGAATTGTGTCGTGTGTTGTTTCTTCTTTGATCTTTTCCTTCTCTCCGTTTTCTCTTTTCTCTCTTTCGAAACTCCAGTTAACTAGGTATTATACCTCCTGGATTGATCCTCTGGCTTTATTTTCGGTTCAGTTCTGTGTTCTACTTCTCTGCCTTTTTGTTCTTATTTCTCCAGCTTTCTTGGACGTTGTCTGACCACCTACTTATCTTTATTTCTGATATTTCAAGAGCTTTTTCTTCTCTGAATGTCTGAGGGGAGAAAGTTTCCTGGTTAAATTAGGTTGAGTTAGGGATCTAACTCCTTATAAACTTGGGCCTTTTGCCCTGGTTTTCTGCCTACACCCCATGCACACACCCCCTCCCTGAACACACGCAACACACTTTCCGTGCCTTCCCAGACTGTGCTGCAGGTGGCTGGCCGCCTAGTGGTTCCTCCACTGTACTCACTCCTCTCTGCTTCCTTCCGTTTGGCTGAATCACTTACTCTTCGTCTATTCGATTGCCAGCTTCCAGAATTTGGACATTCCTTGTGTGTTGTCTGCTCTCCCATTCTTCGTGTCCTCATAAATGAGTCATGACAATAGTCTTCTTGAACACTTTATACTGTCCTCTCCCTGCCCGCCCAGCACTAAATACCATTGCCTTTTCCCCAGACTTTGTAACAGTATCCAGCAGAAGAAAATACTCATAACCTATAGTCAAACCTGTAATATGAAACATTTTTAAGACCAGAAACATTCTGATTCAGCCACACAAGGAACTTGCTCTTCTCTCTAAGATCCACCCCACCCCCAATCTTTCTTTTCTCCTTTCCCTCTCTCCATCAACACCATTCCAGACCAAGCTTGCGTTTTTAGATACAGTGACATTTAAAATTCAAGCTCTAAAGGGACAAAGCACTTAAGACCTTAAAGTACAAAATTCTTGAAATAGTTCTGATCACTCAGTAATCCATTAATCATCATTTTACCCCAGTGGATGACCTCACCAGCTTTCCTCTGAAAATTATGGTTCTTGGTGGATTGGTTCGTGTTGTTTGTTACTTTTGGTATGTGCCCCTGTCAGTTTGCCACTGTTTCAACGTAGAGTGTCACTAACGTCTCAGTATAATTTTAATGTGTGAGCTTTCGAACATTCTGTAGCAGATATTGATAACCAGCAGCCAGGGTGAGTTCTACCCAACAGATCCTAGAGCTTGTGTCTCAATCCAAATCTAGTTCAGGGAAGTAGAAGCCCCTGAGTCACAGCTCCCCCCTCCCCGAGCGGCTGGGGCTGGTGAACAGCGAGGCTGCCTTTTCAGCTCCTCAGGAATGCGTGTCTTCAGAATGTGACAATGTGGTCTACTACTTGTCAGCTCTACCCCGAAATAAAATCTGGAATGTTATAATTGGAACAAATACACAGTATGATAAATCAGTCTTTCTTTGACCCAACCCCCAGAGCTTTCCCCAACTAAATGGCTCAAATAACATGAAGCACTTGAGGTAGAGAAGATGGAAAGTAGTTTTGTTTTTTAAATGCTAATTGAAGCTTCAACTGTTTCAAAAGTACTTCAAATTAATCGTGTTCAGAGGGACAGAAAAATTGGAATGTTTCGTTCAAAGGTGAAAGGTATGAAAAGGCAGGTAATATCCTCCCTGCACTTCTCTCTCTAGTAGAGGCTCTGGATGGAGATTTTTCAGCAGCTTCATCTGGGTGCGGATTCCACCGAGTCCTTTAATAGCAGGTTTCAGAATACAGTTGACTAGTCTTTAAATACGCTTCACACTGTAACTGTAAGGTTATTTCATTGTACAGTCAGCCCCTGTCTTAATGATGGTTCGACTCAGTCTTTGACTTTGTGGCGGCGTGGGGCCGTGTGCGCTCAGTAGAACTGGTTTCCGTCTTGACTTTTGCTCACTCCCTGGGCTGAAACTGCGAGGCGCGGCAGGAGCTCTTCCGAGGCCGGGCAGTGGCTTCGAGCGGCCGCTCCCAACCGATGTGGGGTCACGGGGTTCCCTCCTTTCTATCAGCTGTTCTGCAGCCTCAGGAGAGGGGGGACATTGAGGGCCCGCCGCTGTGACTTGCCACTGTCCGCAGTTCGCTGGGGAGCAGCGCGTGCAGCCTCCTCGCCCGGTGCACGTTGGTGCGCGTTTGCGCCATTGCCTTGGCAGTCCTGGTTTTCACTTTCCACATAGCGGTAGGGAAATTCCAGAGCTACTCAGTGCTTTTTTATTTTTTAAAGATGTATTTATGCATACAAGAGCTGTTCGCCAGCTCTTGGTGCAGGCCAGAGGTGTGGGGTGGTGAGAGGATTCCCCAGAGACAGTGGAGAGCAGGACAGGCAGATCCACTGAAAATCCACTGCTGAGGGGAGCAGCGGGGAGACAGGAGAGGTCTGCTGCGCCTGTGGGAAGCTCCCTGGCCGGGACTCAAACTCGCGATAGCTTCGTAGTGCCGAGACTTAACCTCTTGCGCCACCAGGGAGGCCCCTACTCAGTGCTTTTTTTATAAAATAAGCTGTGAGATGATTTTGCCCAGCCAGGTAGGCTAAGGGTTCAGAGCACATTGAAGCCAGCCCTGGCTAAGTATGCTGTTGGTTAGGGTGGCTGGGTTAAATGCATTTTTGATTTAGGATATTTTCAGCTTCACCTGAGTCCATGAATGTGTGACCCCCTCAGGAGTCAAGGACCGCGCCCTTTAAAAACGACTAACTTGGGCCTCTCTGGTGGCACAGGGATAAAGTCTCTGCATTATGAAGCTATCGCGAGATCGATCCCGGGCAGGGAGCTTCCCACAGGGCGCAGCAGACCTCTCCTGTCTCCCCGCTGCTCCCCTCAGCAGTGTATTGCAGTAGATCTGCCTGTTCTGCTCCCCACTCTGTCTCTGGGGAATCCAATTGCCTATCGCACCTCTGGCCTACACCCCAGGTCTTGTATACATAAATAAACTTAAAAAAAAATGAATCTTTATAAAAATAAAAAATGACCAACTTTCTTGTTCCTCAACCTCATTCTATTTATTTTACACCCCTCTTTTAAGAATAGAATACTAACTTCATACGTGGAGCTGAATTTTTCATATGTCTGTCTTTTCCTCACAAGCCTCACAGTGAGATAGGACGAGAAAAAGCCGTTCCGTTACCTCTGGAGGTGACTTTAGTGACACGTGCTCAGGTAGTAGAGTCCAGGGACATCTTGATCTTAAAAAATGCTTAAAAAGTTAGGCTTCTTAGTAAATCAGTAAACTTTGATATTTTTTAAAAAACTCCTTTTTCCCATTACGTGCCTACGGGGATGCTGGAGATGCTGCCTTAGAGGGGTTTGTCCTGTGAAATGTCTCCATGTGTCCCTCAGATTCTAAATACCACAGCGGGGCACTTGGAGGAATGGTGAAGACACTGCTCAAGGAAACTGGAGCTGAAGAATAATTTTTTTAAGTTACGCTTCTTGGTTCTCTGCGCTGATGGGTGTCCACTGCGCCTGCAGGAGCCTTTTCTTACTCCTGTTCGCAGTGTCCTCAAGCAACAGTGAGCTCACACAAACCTGCCTTCTGTGCCCTCGGCAGCTGGCACTTCCATGCGCCGGGGCACGTTGAGCCCAGTTTGTCCCAGGCCGCAGCAGATGCTCCCCTAGGCTCGCCGGGGCGTGCGCGCTCGGGCCTGCGTGCGGAGACGGGGCCCCAGGATCTCCTTAGAGAGCCACTGGGCCCGCATGTCTGTCGGGTGTCTGACAGGCGTGACAGACAGTATCGCACGGAGCCCTTGGGAGAGAGCTCCTGCCCCTCTGAGTATCACACTGCTCTGGAAATTGCTGGGGACCAGAATATTCGTTGCAGACTGCCCTCCCTGTCCTTTTCTGAGAGTGGGACCTGTCGTTTCTGCAGAGCCCTCTTTGGTTTGTCTGACCTCTGCTCGTGTGTGGTGTTCCAGCTGAGGCCCCACCGTGGCTTCTCGCTGGACGGAGAGGCAGAGGTAGCTGCCCCTAAGCGGCCGTGCTTGAGCTTGGTGGGTGAAGGCCAGCGTGGACACGTGTAGGGGTTTGAAGATGTCAGGCCTGTGTGGGAGACGGGGGTCTGGGGTGTCCCTGGAGCCCCACACCAGCTTTGCCCTCCAGGGGGAGGAGCTGGCCTGCGTTGCTCCCTTCCCCTCCCCGCCTCCTGGGCTGCCAGCGCAACCCCCCTTCCAACGCCAGCCTCCACGGGGAAGCGTTTCATCTTTTTTTTTTTAACCTACAGTAGACTTTAAAACGGGTTAGTTTTTTTGGATGTGTCAGTATATTAAAGAGTATGTTGAAGGCTTATTTTTAATTAAGTTTAAACAATGGATAAAAATTCGCCTTCTGCATCTGACAGGCTAGCATCCTTGATTTCCTTTAACTTGTGACCAAAGCATGATTTGACAGGTGCAAAAGCGGTAGTCGATTGAGAGCATTATGAAGATGTCTCAGCATGTTAAAGCCGCAACCAGCCCAGCTGCCCGCTCTGGCTATCTGTTAAATAAGGGCTCGCCCTCGATGAATTCCCGTCCCTCTGCTCCCTGAGTGAATAGCCAGGAGGCTGCCACCAGCCCTTCCTGCTGAGCCCTTTATCCCCTTCTCATCTCTCTCTCTCCCCCCAACCCCTCGCCGCCTTCCCACATTCTCTGTTCATTACCCTCCCCCCTTACACTCCTGTCCCTACGAGCCCCTCCCCCCAGCCGCTCTCACAGCTAGCTCAAGTGTGTGCTGCCACAACCTTTCTGCCATCACGCTTCTTCCAGAGACCAAGGCCTGGTCCTCTCTGTTCCCGTGACTTTTAGCAAAAAAGTTATATGATAATTACCTACTTTTCCTTTTTTTTATATATTTAAATTTTTTTTTATTTCATGCATACAAGCTGGGGTGCAGGCCAGAGGCGTGGGGCGGTGAGAGGGTTCACCAGAGACAGAGTGAGGAGCAGAACAAGCTGATCGACGGAAATACACTGCTGAGGGGAGCAGCCATCGAGGCAGGAGAGGTCTGCTGCGCCCTGTGGGAATCTCCCCAGCCAGGCGTCGAACTCACATTGCCCCCTGCGCCACCCGGGAGGCCATACCTACTTTTTCTTGACATGTATCTGTGTGATCTCTCTATCTTACTGTCTGATGACCTTGAGACTGCATCTCCAGAGGAAGCTTCATTTCCTTTCGAGATTAAATTTAAGGACTCATAAAATTTTCAGTTTTGAATTTTATTGCAGATACTGCCTTACAGAATTAAGTCCTGACAGATTAAAAGACTGAATTTGTCTACAATCTGCTTTTATTTTTTTTGAGGGGCAGAGGGATGATGAGAGAAGCATTACACTTGATTTAAAATAAAGCCCACAGGAGTGAGTATTTACTGAAAATGCTGGAGGGCCTTGAGCAAGAATATCGACCACTGTGTATATTAAGCCAAGTAACTCAGCCCTGAGACGCTAAGGTTTTTTAAAATGTGTTCAAGGAGCTGATTTGCCCAACATGTAAAAGTAGATCATTTCCATCCCACAAGCCTGCGGCCCTTGGAGGAAACCTATGGGTCCCCCAGTCGTCCTCGGAGTGGGGGTGGCAGGTGCAGGGAAGGCGGGAGCAGCATCTTGCCCCACACAGCTCCTGCAGGAGGCCTGGGTTTCCGGGAGACGCAGCTCCTGTGTCCCATTGCCAGAAAGGGAGCCTGCAGGCCGGCTTGTTCCACCTCCCCATGTACTGGGAAGGAGTCTGGCCGGGAAAGTACCGTTACAGAGCTGCCCTCGGAGGCCCTCCCCTCTCAGCCTCTGCCGCTGTGTAGTGGGGGGCCTGGGTGCAGGGCCCCCAGTCTCCCTGCTGCCTCCTGGGACATTCACTTAACAACTCTGTCCATTACCCTCCCCTGCCAAACACGGGAGCTGGTAGATGGCACCCCTGGAAGAGGGTTGTGTGAGGTTAAATGAGTTACCGGCTGGCAGCGGAGGCCTGTTCGCGGAGCCCCTGGGCCCGCCGCCTGGGAACCTGCCCGCTCTCGGTCAGGGCAGGCGCACGCCCTGTGCTTGAGCTGTGTCCGCCGTCGGACGCTGACCTTTTCAGGCTGGAGAGCCGCGTGGGTGTGGAACAAGCTTTGTCGTTTGCACTCTGGCAAACTCACGGCGGGGGAGCAGGGCACGGGTATTTAGGGTGCGCTATTAGTTTCCGCCACAGAATGTGGCATTCGCCCTGGTGACACTCGGGAATTGCCTCCTTCAGGGGATGGGAAGGGAAGGAAGAGAAAGGAGATCTGCCTTGCGCGTAAGTAAGCGCATGCATGCTCCTGGTAACTTGCAGTGACGACCTGAGGCCGAAGTGAAGCAGACATTTTATTTTTGATAGGACGGAGCCATAAGGGCATCATGGCCGTGAGGAATTATGAAGTGATTCAGGAAAACTGTCGCCCCCCCAGGACAGTTCACCTTTATAGACTGGGTTGTGAGGCGTCCGTTGTGGTGTAAAGATTTAGCCTTTTACTCAGTGCATTGTGGAACTGCCAGTAATTTCTCAGCGTGTGAAGTCACGTGGTCAGGTTTGTGTTTTCCCAAGAAACTCAGGAAGAAAGTGAGGAAGAGAGGCCAGCGGGCCAGGAGAGGCTGGCGCCTGCGGCAGTGTCACAGGCCTGAGTGGTGGGAGAGGAGGCAAGAGGGGCGGACAGAAAGGGAACATTTGGGAGGTTCAAGTTGATACAATTCAGAAACTGACTGGCCACGGCAGGTAAGATGAAGCAGGGCTGAGAGCTGAGGTTTCTAACTCAGCAGCAGGCCTGAGGACTGGGGCAGAGCGGGTAAGAGCCAGTGCCTGGAGGGGACTGAGGGAGGGGAGCTTCGTTTGGCGGTTAGTGTGTAGGAAACGAGAACACAGTAGCCAGGAAAGGGGGCGATTCTTGTGCTCCGGTCCCGGTGCCTTAGCAGAGACTGGTTGGTTTTCATTTCGCTCTCCTCATTGGGTAGGTTGGCAAACTTTTAAGTCCAACTTTCAAGAAAATGAGAGGGAAAGAGGAAATTGTGAAATCTGCTCTGGGGTTTTCACTTTTTTAAGTCGTGCAGAAGTTTGAGAGGGTATCAGAGAAGTTACCATAATCCGTGTCTGAAATACAAGGCGGGTGGCAGGGAACAGGAAATTTGCTGTCGTGGGTCTCCTAATTTTGTCGGGATTCTGATGGTGACACTACAGGCTGAAAACAAAGCAAGGCCCTGTGTCGGGCCCCTTGCCGCGCCAGAGGCTGTGACCCAGGCCCAGTGAGCCTGGCCCGGGGCCTGTGCCTCCCTGCCCCGTGAGGCGGGCTGAGCACGGCCCCTGTTCACGCAGCGCCGGGGCTGTGTCTTGGGGCGGGGTACCCCAGGCCAGGCCCACCTGCTGCGTGGCGGGAGAGGCGCGTGGCCAGCGGCGTGCTGGCCACAGTGTTTGCCCTCACAAGCCTGT
Organism: Scalopus aquaticus; assembly: GCA_004024925.1. Taxonomy (NCBI): domain Eukaryota; kingdom Metazoa; phylum Chordata; class Mammalia; order Eulipotyphla; family Talpidae; genus Scalopus; species Scalopus aquaticus. The sequence continues at coordinate 99,456 of PVIJ01003206.1, read as the reverse complement.
GATGTGGGGATTGTTTGCAAAAACACTGGGTAGACTTTTAATCTTTGTATGAAAAGCTGGAGAGGTGCTAACGTGTAACGAGACTGAGCGGTGATTTCTTCTCTGCTGCTTTGCGGTCTCGGGAAAGAATGAACCGGAGGGGACCAGCCCCCCTAGGCTGCAGGCCAAGGTCTCGGGAGGCCCGCACCCACCAGGCCGCCGCTGTCGGGGCTGCGCGCGAGGGCAGTGCCGCGTGTGCCCCTTGAGACAGCAGCGTGAGGGCCAGAGGTTGGTCGCCTCAGGGTCCTGACCCCGCGACGTTGTCCCAGATTGAGCTCTGCAGGGCCGCTGCTCTGTGGCCTCGGCCCGGCAGAGGAGCCCTCACGTGCAAAAACAAGGCCTAACACCCTTCGGCGCTCAGCTCCGGGAGCTGCTCCACAGTGAACAACCCACCCCACGGCTGACAGGCCGACCTCGCACCCTCCCTCAGCGCCCCCGCCCAGCCGAAACCTCAGGCGCTCCCTAGGCCAGGCTGTCCTCGTTCCCCGCAGGCCTGATCGCCCCCTTGTCAGCCAGCCGCGTCCTGGTCTCCCCGCCCTGTCTCCCGGGGGCCTGCGGCCACAGCTTCGGCCAGCAGCCCTGGCCCTGCCCCCCAACCCCCGCCAACGCACCTTCAACTCGGAAACTCTAAAACTGAACTCTACCCCCCCAGAGCCGGCACCTGGGCCACCAGCACCCAGCGCGCACCCCTCCGCCAGGCTGCTCGGCACCTGTTCATGCCGGAACGGGGCTGCACACCGTTAAAGCCGGCAGTGCGTTGGGGGCAGGGCTCGTGGCCAGTGAGGGGCTTCCCGCCGAGGCTCAGATGCCCTTTGGACACCCCAGGAAGTGGGGTGAGTTTCTGAGGTTTCTCGCGTCGGAGAGCCGCGCCAGCCCTGTGCAGACCGTGGGCTGTGAGGACGTGGGGTCTGGGCACCGACACGCAGCTCCTGATGTGGGCAGGGGCGTCAGGGAGGCCCCCCCAGAGGCGTGGTGCATCCGGACCTGCTAGTAGAGGGGTGACTGAAGAACAGGTCCAGAGCCAGCGGGCCCCCTTCCCACGCTCTTTGACCTGGAGCTCTAATCGCTGCCCCCCAACTCCCATGCCCCCCACGGGCAGAGGAATGCAGCTGCTCAGTTCAGCACCAGGCTGGGTGCTCCCCAGAGGACACTGCGGCAGGTGCCAGGGTTGTAAGCTGCGCATGCGCGGCAGGGGGAGCTGGAGCACGGCAGCCCTGCGGTGGTCGGCCGTCGCAAGGGGGGCGGGGGGTGCAGTTTTTTCCACCTAAAGCAAAGCACCTCCAAGGTGCTGCCTCTGCAGTAGGGACCACACCGGTTGCTGGCCCACATTCCCTTCTGCGGGCGCTGCTGACCCTGCCCCCTCCTTCTGGAAAGAATTCCATTTAAGGGGACCATCTTCAACACCCACATAGATGACGTCAAGGTCCTGCTACTCAGCTCTGGGGGAGGCTGCGTTCGCGCCTGCCCCCTCAGCTCTGGAGCCCCGGGAAATGACCCGGCCCCCTGCCCCCACACACATGGTTGCCGGCGGCAGCGCCTCTGACTTGGGAATCCCCAGCCCCGTGGCGTTGAGACGTTGCTGGCCGTCTCCATAGTTCGGCTGAGCCCGTCTTGTTTCTTGCCCGCGTGCACGCTCGTGCACAAAGGAGAGCCCTCGTCTTCCTCTAGTTGTTACACTTCCCGGGGCACGCTGCCCGCGGTCTCTGCCGGCGGCCGGTCTGCGCCGACATGTGGGCCAGGCTGGGATCAGCCCCGCCAGCTGGGTGTGGGCGCGGCAGCTGAAGCCCACTGGGGGCTGTGCACGGCTCCGCGCCGCGCTGGAGTCAGGCCTTGGGCCACAGTTCTTCCCAGAACGAGGCTTCGGGAAGGGAAGGCTGGAGGGGTAGGGCCAGACCGCGCCATGGGGGTGACGCGCAGTGTCCTGTGAGGCCCCCACACACGCCACCGCACTGCGTGGCCCCAGGAGGCCTGGCTGAGAGCCCCGGCAGGTGGGGGTCCGGCTTCAGGGGTGGGACTGTCGCTGCGGGTCGCTATAGGGGCAGGAGCTTAAACCCCCTAGACAGCCTTGTGCTTCAGGGCGCCGTCTCCTGCACCCTGCCCCTGCCCTCTAGAAGCTTGCTGCTGTAGGATTGGACGTGTGTGGCAAGACTTTGACTTGTTAACATGCAGTTGTCCGGCTGAGATAGGCTGTGGGCAAAGGGGAGAAAGGATAAAAGGTGAGGAGGTAGAGAGGCCTCAAAAATGAGGAGGACACCCCAGAGCCGAGCGCCTGGAGCCCCAGGGAGCTTCGCTGGCATGTGATCTGCAGATGTCTTGCTAAAGGAGGACCGTTGGGGCAAGTCTGTCGCTCCTTCTGCCAGCACCCCAATAGTTCAATATGGCACCCTGCGGACAGCGGCTTCCGCCACTGACTTCTGGGAGCCTAGCCCGCGTCCTGGGCGGGGTCATGCGAGTCCCTGCCCCGGCAGGTAGTTTCTTTTGAAAGACGCCTTTGCATATGCCAGGGGCACAAGAGACGGTCATTTCTGTTTAGAAGCCAGTGTGCAAAGGGCGAAATAAAAATAAGCTAGTGTGTCGTCTTACGCGACTAAAATTTCAGTGTTTTATGCTCTGGCTCTAAGCATTCATCTCTGCCTAGAGGAGCCCTGTTCTCTTCTCCCGCGCTGCTGCGGGCCTCCTGCTCCTGCTGGGGTTCAGCCTTCTGGGTTCTCAGCGCTCTTAGAGGAACGTGCTAATTACAGCCTTCAGCCTCCTGGGCGGCCCCACCTTTCTAACTTCTTAAAGGGCACAAATCCCCTTTCTTCTTACTGGGTAGCAACTCCCCTAGACAAAATATGTCACGTTCCCAACAAGGTTACACAGCTTTCTTTCTGGCTGTGAAAGAAGCCCTGTGATTGATTTTAATGGTGTGTGCACCTGGGAGTGAGACAACACGACTGTTTGAAGCACAAACCGAGGTCTGGTTAGCGCCAAGCAGCCCCGGAGTGGAAGCCGGGCCCCCTCTCTGAGGCGTGGCTCTGGGGAGAGGGCGCTGACACCATCCGTTCTGTGCAAGGGGAAAGCCTTTCGTGACGCGGTAGTATTCTGGAAGGTCTGAAGACTGGTTTTAACTTAAATTACAGCCAGTGGATGCATCTTATGGGGAAATTGCTTTGAATTGCTTCCATAAATTTACTGTTCAGCCAAAAGACTGTAAACCTAGGAGGATTAGAGGTAGGGAATTAAAGAGCATTTAAAGGCCAGTGAGTAGCCAGTCGCTGGGCTGCCACCGCCGCAGCGAAGTTCATGTCGCGCAGGATCCTTATAAACGGAAACCTTCAGCTTTGGGGCACCCTGGGGGAAGGAGTTGCTGGTGCCTGGGCTGGAACTGACACCTGGCCAGGGAACGCTGTCGACACGCGTCCACAGCAGACCTCACGAGGGCTAGCGAGTAGCCAGCCGTGGCCGGCAGAGGCAGAGGCTCCGCCGCTGGGGCCCCGACGCAGGTCACCGCCCAGAAGGCTCTGCTCCTGCGCGTGCCCCCCCCGGCCTTGCCGGCCAGCCTGGGGGTGCTGGCTGTTGGGGTCGGCCATTCCACGGAGCTCCTTGCTGGGACTTTTCTCCTTCAGCGTTTATGCAGGGCGTCTCGGGGATGCCTCCATGTCACTTTTAAATACTTTTCCTGGTCAAGCCTCCTCAGGGTCTTTTGGCTCTGCCCTCATCACGTTTCTTTTTTTTTTTTTTTTTAAAGATTTATTTTTTATTTATACATACAAGCTGGGGTACAGGCCAGAGGAGTGGGGCGGCGAGAGGGTTCACCAGAGACAGACTGGGGAGCAGAACAGGCAGATCAGAAATACACTGCTGAGGGGAGCAGCGGGCGAGGCAGGAGAGGTCTGCCGCACCATGTGGGATTCTCCCCGGTCGGGCATCGAACTCGCGTCGCCGCTGCCGACAGCTCCACAACGCAGTGCTTAACCGCTGCGCCACCGGGGAGGCCCCCCTCATCACGTTTCTTGAAAGATTTTCCATTCCCCTCCTTTTCCCAGCTGAGTATTTCCCCACTTTACAGCTGGGAAAGTGGAGGCTTGAATAAATAAATGGCCGAGGTCACCCAGCTAGTGAGGGCTGCCCCACAGAGCACCCTGGCCTCTCCCTGCTCGCCCCCGCAGCTCAGAGGAGAACCTCCTCCCCAGCTTCCTCTGTTTGCCTCAGTTCACGCCGAGGCTCTTTTTAGACTGCTGCTATTTGGGGCAGGAACCAAGAAAATGGCACCTCCCTGCCTGGAAGGAGGCTGGCCGGGCGTCGGCGGCTAACTGGAGCGTGTCTGGACTGGATTGCCGTGCCCTGCTCTGTAGGATAAACAGGAAAATGATTCGGGAGAAGCTGCCAGCAGGGTTCCCCCTGTGTTGTAGCTGATGTGTACTGCCCGCATCCCCCCATTTGTTCATTTAAAGCAAATTTTAGGCTGTATCTTCAAGTTACTGTCTCTGGTAAAGCCTAGTCTCTACCTAGTAGCTCATAAAATGTTTCTAATAATAGAATCACTACTCTGAGGCAGTGGAGAATAATCAGTTTCATTCAAATAGTGTAGACAACTGTGCTCCAGAGCGGTTCCCAGCTTTACCTCCAGGTGCTGGAAGTCGTTGCTGGGGATTATTAGCCCACACCGCGCCGGCCACTTTGGAGCCTTCGCTCTAAGTCCAGGGCGTTTTGTGTCGTCACTGGGGTGTTTCTAAGAGCAGTTTCGGAGCCAGGCCCCGTGTGTCCTCTTCATCCGCACCCCGATGCCTGCAGGGCCCCCTTCCTGTGCCGGCGCCCCCACCTGACACCACGCTTCTCTCCAGAGGTCTCTGAATGTAGCCTGTGTATGTGGTCCTCCCCTCCCCGCCCACCCCGCCTCTCCCAGGACCCGCCCTCGCTCCAGCCCCTCACTGACTGCGCCAGGCGCACAGGGGGGGCTCTTCTGGTGCCCTGACCTCTCCCCTCCCCTGGCCTGAGCTCCAGTACCGGTACCGAGGGCCATTTACATCACAACGCTCTGAAGTTTGGGCTTCTCCGCTGGAGCCTCTGGAGAACCTGCTGAAGACCAGACTCGTCCAGGCCCTTGGTAACTTTCTTCCAACCTGTTTCCAGTTTCGGAACTTGGAGTTGGATGCTGTAGACGCAGTCTGCGCGTTGCTAGGCCAAGTTGAGAGTCCCACGAAGAGCTGGTGAGCGCCGCGGAACCCCTTCCTGTCGGCACCCGGGCATTCTGCAGGGGCCCCAGCCCGGCCCTGCCTGGCCTGCACTGGTGCCCCCGGGCTCACCTGCCTGCCAGGTGGGAACCCAGGCTGGTGAGGCAGCAGAGGGAAATGCACGTGATGGGATCTTCGAGAGAAAAGACACCCTTCCCGCTGCCCCTCGGACCTGACCGCTGTTCGTGGCCTGCAGGAGCTGGAGCGAGCAGGCCCTCGCGTCACGGCGGGCTCTGGGTGCCTCTTCGTGCCCGGGTTGTGGCTAAGCTGAGCCTCTGCTGCTGGGTGGGCGCAGAAAGACGAGAAAGGAGGAAAAGTCCTTCACCCCAAGCCTTCTACCCTGGCTCAAAGCATCCCCGAAGGGGACTCGGGGAACAGGTTTTCCTCGCCCATCGAAACAAGGCCAGGGAGACGCTGACAGGCCGCAGCTGTGGGACCCTAACCGGGCACTGCCTGCGCCCTGTGTGCCACTCGGCCCGCTGCCTCCAGCCCCACTCTCAGTCCAGAGAGACGCTTTCTAGGCTTATACTGGGGGTTGAAAAGCCTCCCCAAAGAAGATGGCATTTTTCTGCAGCAGACCCACTTTTTGGTTTTATAGGCGAGGAACAGGGGTCTCGGTGGGTAATTTTATTCCAGGTTATTTTTATACCTGAAAGGCACTTATCAGATTAGAAGAAGTTTGTGCATAGATGATTTTCACGCCTGGTTTGATGGGAAACAGGTGCCAGGGTGCCAGGAGGCAGAGCGGAGCTGCCAGACTCTACATGCTAAGGAGCAGACCCACCTGCTGGGCCTCAGCCCCACCTGGCAGCCGGGCCGTTAGGGGCTAGAGGAGACGGGTGCTGGAGGGCTCGTGTAACCGGGTGGGGAGCCCTGCGCAAACCGTGGCCGGCAGCCTGAAGCCCCCGCGGAGATGCTGGTGAGGGCAGCCCCGTCTGCTCCGGCCACGGAATGCAGGCCGGCCTGTGGGCGTGTGGCCTCCCCTGTCTGCTCAGCTGCCTCCGGGTGGAGCTTTCTGCGCTTCTCGCGTCCCGCTGAGTGTTCCGCTCGTGCAGGATCTGTGGGGTTCATTGACGCACAGCCTCTCCTCCCAGGGCAGGAACGTTCTCAGGTCTTTCAGAACAGTCCCCGCGAGCACGTACGGGTCACAGACAGAGAAGGCAGCGAGAGGTGCCATGTTTACAGACGTGGTGGCCCAGAGCCGACCACTCACCCCCCGTGGGCACAGCAGGCACAGCAGCCGAGCCGACAGATGGCCGCGGAGCGGACATCCAAGCCCATGAGCGCCTGCTCGTTTCGGCCTTGTCCTAGAGAGTCAGTTCCAAGAAACAATTTCTTATTTTTAATTTAACAGGCCCTGCTTGGTATGTGCTGTGTCTCCTCTTGACATCAGTAACTGCCAAGAAATGTGACACGTTATAGATGAGAGTAAGTTTTATATGTCTTCAAGTCTAAGAGTTCTATCATTTTCTGGTTGATAAAACACTCTCATGGTTCTTTCATACAACTTGATGAGGAAGCAAAGCAAATGCTGTTCCTCCCATTTTGCAGATGATAAAATCGAAGTGACTTCTTTGGCTCGCACGCGCACTCACACCCTCGGGTTCTGTTCCGCCGGCCCTCCTGCTGCCTCCCACCTGGGCGGTGTTCACCTTGTTCGGCCACGTTCCTTCTGACAAGCCAGGCGAGCCTGCAGCTCTCGTCTTGGTGCAGGCACTCAGCCCCCCGGGAGGGCGCTGACGCGACCGCCCCCCCCACCCCCACTCCAGGCCCATCCGCTGAGGCGTGTCTGATGGAGTCTGTCTCTGAAACCGGGTGCTTGTGCCAGAGCCGCTACGAGGCCATATGTGAGCTTTTGAATCCCTGAGAAGAGATGGGCACCCAGGGCCCTAAGAGGTGGCCTTTGAAGCTTGGGGGTGCTCTGGGCTGTGGTGTGGGTTTCAGGGGCTGACACCCAGCTCTTCTCCGGAGTCGGTGAGAATGAGTGGCTGCAGCAAGATACCTCATCTCATTGCCTGAGCCTTCATGAGGAAACGTGATTACATAGTCTAAGGAAGCAGGGGTCCCCAACTTAGAGAGTTCCGTGTGTTGCTTCAGCCAATGCCTTGAGGTGCTCTTGAATGAAAATTAACAGGGTGCAGAGCTGCATTCGAGAAGGAGGCTCCCAGGGCCTGAAAGGGGGTTCCCTGTGTGTAGCCCTGTCACTGCCACGTCTCAGAGGCCTCAGGCGGCAGAGGCTGTGGCCTGGATAACCGGGTGGCGCGCTTGCTGGTGGCCGGAACACACGCCCTGCTTGGGCAGGCGGCCCCTGTCCTGCCTCCGAGCTCCTGAGTTTGCCGCCGTGGCACTATCCCCGCCAGCCCTCGTCCAGGATGCAAGCGTGAATCGCACAGTTCAGGGGGCGACGAGCGTGAATAAGAAAACACCGTGGGCGTGAGCAAAACGGGCCCGCGCTGGCTCTGCGCCACCCAGCACCGCCAGACGCAGGCTCCGCAGAGCTGCCACCGCTGTTGTCAGCGCTCAGCGTGCTCTGACCAGAAGCCACGAGGCGGCTCTGAGGTGCTCATTAAACAGTGATTACGCCTTCCTGTGAAAGAAGAGGCAGGTGGATCCCGGAGCTTCGAGCCTTCGAGGTCAAACCACTGCGGGAGATTCGGCCCCACCATTTGTCACCCGAGGCCAGCGGGCCTGCTCCCTGCTCAGACTTGCGCCGAAGCTCAGAATACCTTTATTTTATAACTTCCTAAGGTTACAGTGTGGAGAAATGTAGGATTCCTGTCAGAAGACCTTACTAAAAATCTTTATTTCCTCTTATAAGCAGTAAAAAAATTCACTATTAAGAAACTGGACCGTTGTATATTTGAAAAATGATGCCCCACTGTGTGTCTCGTTTGTGTGGGAAACCACACTGTGTGCACTTGCCTCTCCTAGGAAAGGACACCACTGGGAAGCGGCACCCGCAAAACCAGGGGTTTTCCATGCTGGGCGACTGTTGTGTTTGCAGCATGGAGAGTATAGGACGAATCATGGCTCCAGGTAAAGTTAGAGAATAACATCTCACTGGAAGTGACTCTAGCCTGGGTATTGATTTTGGAGGTAGCAGGAGACAATAGAAACAAGATACTGTAAAGTTTTATATTCTGTCTTGGGCACCTGGACGTACTTTGCAAATGTAGATGGAACTAGGGTGCAGCTGTGGTATGAAGAATGTTGGAACTTCGGGTTCAGAAAAAAAAGCCTGACCTCCTAGCTTGGTACTTCTAGTTATATGACCTTCAGCAAGTCACATTTCTTCTCATCTCTTTCTTCAGGCAGAAAAAAGGTGTTGAGAAAGACCCGTTGTCCTTTCCCGTGCAGCACCAGTGGTCTGAGGCCAGACATTTGCCTCATTAAGAGGGAGTGAAATTGTGGGTGTTTCCATGAGGGAGAACTTTTGTATCTTTGGATGTAAAAGGAAAATGAACCATCACTGCTGTTACTGTAAGATTCTCAGGCACTCCCCCACCCCCTTACTAGTTTTCTATCATTTGTAACACATTGCTGCAAACTTGGTGACTTAAAACACACACTTGTCAGCTCTACAGGGCCAGTGTGGGAGTCACCAAGCGTAAATTAGGTGTCAGCAGAGCTCAGGCTATTTCTTCTTAGCGTTTCTGCCACTGAAGGCTGCCTGCATTGCTTGGCTCTTGACCCCTCCATCCATCTTCAGCCAGCAGTGCTTCCATCGCTCTGGCCTGCTTCCATGGTCAGCGCCCTCGAGCCACAGCTCTGACTGCTTGTGTGAGAGGCCACACGTGTGTGGCCCCCTCACTGGGCTGGGCCTCCTCGAAGCCCACCATCCCCTCCCTGTCTCACTGTCCTTGACTTAATTTTATCTGCGAGGTTCCTTGGCTATGCAGTGTCACAGGTGAGGGATGAGGTTGGACATCTTTGCCACCGGGGAGCATTTCTGCACCGCACACCCCATGACCTAGATTGGCCTGTAGGGGAACAGCAGCAGAGAGGCAGCACTGAGTGGCACCTGGGAAACCTGCTCCCTGCCTCTTTCTCGGGCTTTGTTTTCCTCATCTCAGAGGCTGGGAGTTGAAGTTGAACCAGTGGTTTTCAAGCCATGATATACATCAATATTGCCAGGAGACTGGTTACAGCACAGATTGAGGCGGGACTTGAGAATATGCCTTCTATTAATTTTTTTTATGTGGTAAAATACATTTAGCTTAAAATTTATCATGTTAACCATTTTAAAGTCCGTTTTCGAGTTCAGTGGCATTAAGCACATACATGTTCTCATGCAGCCTCGCCACCATCCCGCTCCAGAACCCTTCTTCTCTGCTAAAGCTAGAACTATACCCATTGAACACTGACTACCCATTTTCTCCTCCCCCCAGATCCTAGCAGCCCCCATGCTTTCTGTGAGTACCTCATATATAGGTGGACTCATTTAGTATTTGTCTTTTTCTGCCTGGCTTATTTCCTTTAGCATAATATCCTAAAGGCTCATCCATATTGTAGCATGTGTTGGAATTTCCTTTTTAAGGCTAAATAATATTCCAGTCTAAGTGTGTCTCCCATTTTCCCTATCTGCGGTCCATCTGCCCGTGGCTACTTGGTTTGCATCCCCCTTTTAGCACCTGTGAACCATGCTGCTATGAGCTTAAGGGTACAGATATCTTTGGGACCATGCTTCCAGTTCTTTTGGGTACATACACTAAAGCTGATTTGCCAATCATATGGTACTTCTGCTTTTAATCTTTTAAGGAGCTGCCACACTTTTCCGTGTGGCTGAACCACTTTACATCCATACCGGCAGTGCCTGGGGTTTCCAGATTTTCCGCTTTCTTGTCAACACTTAGTGCTTTCTGGGTTGGTTTTTGTAGCCAGCCTTGTGGATATGCGGTAGAATCTCATTGTGGTTTCATTTGCGTTTCCATAACAGTGATGTTGACCATTATCCCCTGTGCTTTTTATTGACTGTCTATCTTTGGAGAAATGTTTGACTCCTTTGTCTATTTTTTAATTGGGTTTTTTGGTGTTGCGCTTAGAAGTTCTCTATGTATTCTGGATATTTATTCCTTTTCTAATATGCAGTTTGCAAATATTTTCTCCCATACTGTAGGTTGTCTCCCATTTTGCAATCTGTTGAGTGTCTTTCGAGGCAAAAAAAAATCTTTAAATTTTTATGATGTCTAATTTGTCTTTTTTTTTTTTTCTTTTATCACTTGGGCCTTTGGTGTCATAGCCAAGAAATCATTGCCAAATCCAATGTCTTGCAGTTTATGTGCTGTGTTTTCTTCTAAGAGTTTTATTATTTTAGGTTTTATATTAGGTTCTTATTCCATTTTTAGTTTGTTCTTCTGTCTTTTGCATGTGTATATACAGTTTTCCCAGCACCATTTGTTGAAAAGTCTACCCTTTCACCGCTGAATGGTCTGACATTCTTGTTAAAAATTATATGACTATATATGAATGGGTTTATTTATGGGCTCTATCCTGTTCCTTTGGTGTTATACATGTGTCTTTATGCCAGTATCACACTGTCTTGATTACTATAACTTGGTGTAGTAAGTTTTGAAATCAAGAAGTTTGAGTTCACTAGTTTTGGCTATTTGGGATTTCTTTTGAGATTGAGGTTTGAGATAACTTTTAGGATAGGTTTTTCTGTTTCTGCAAAAAATACTGGGATTTTGATAAATCTCTCCCTGTAGATCACATGGTAGTATTGACATTTTAATACTGTTAAGTCTTCCAGTTCATGAGTATAGTATGTGTTTCACTTTATTCTTGACTTTAACTTCTTTTAAGCACTGTTTTATCATTTAATTGTCTTTCACGTCCTTGGTTGAATTCATTACTATGTATCTTATTCTTTTTGATGCTGTTGAGAATCAACTTGTTTTTGTAATGTCCTTTTCAGATTGTCGTTTATAGAAATGAAGCTGATTTTTGTGTGTAGACTTTTTTATCCTGCTATTTTGCTGAATTCATTTAGCCTATCAGGATTTTTTATGGACTCTGGGGATTTCTGCACGTATAATTATATCATCTACAAACAGAAATAATTTTCCTTCCTTTACAATTTGAATGACTTCTTTTTCTCTTTCCTAATTGCTCTGGCTAAAACTTCCAATATTATGTTGATTATAAGTGGGGAGAGCAGACATCTTTGCCTTATTCCTTGTCTTAGAGAAAACATTTCAGTCTTTTACCACTGAGTATGATATTCACATGTGTTTTTCATATATGAGTTTTGTTATGCTGAGGTAGTTTCCTTCAATTTTTACTTTGTTGAGTGTTTTTATCATAAAAAGATACTGGGCTTCTTTCAAATGCTTTCTCAGCATCAAGATGATTGTGTCAGTATTTCCATTATTCTGTTGGTTTGACCTATTACTTTGATCAATTTTCATATGTTGAACCACCCTTGCATTCTCCCAGGAGTAAGTCATACTTGGTCATGGTGCATAATCCTGTCACTACATGTACTACTAAATTCTGTTTACTGGTATTTTGTTGCATTTTCCCAGCACCATTTATTGCATCAAAGTTCATAAAAAGGGTATTGGTTCTGTAGTTTTCTTATAGTGCCTTTGTCTGGCTTTGATATCAAGTAATGCTGACCTCATAGAATGACTTTGAAAGTATTTCCCTCTCTTCAGTATTTTGAAAGTGTTTTACAAGGATCAATATTAGTCCTTCTTTAAAGGTCTGGTAGAATTCACCAGTGAAGCCACCAGGTCCAAGACTTCTCTTTGTTCGGTGACTTATTCAGATATTTCTTCATGGTTTAGTTTTCGTAGGTTTCGTGTTTCTAAAAATGTCTTCATTTCATCTAGGTTATCCAATTTGTTGTTTAAACAGTTATTTATAGTACTCCATAAACCTTTTTGTTTCTGCAGTATCTTCACTTTCATTTCTGATTTTAATCATTTGAATCTTCTTTTTTTTTTTCTTAGTCTGTCTAGCTAGGTTTGTTGTTTTTTAAAAAGTTGTCTTTTCTAAGAACCATCTTTTGGTTTTACTGATTTTGCTCTATTTGTTCTTAGTGTCATTTTTCTCTGCTGTCCTTGCTGTTTTCTTCGTTCTGCTAATTTCCCATCGTTTCTTCATTGATCCTTGATTGTTTCAAAGTATGTTACTTTGTTTCTGCAATTTTGTCAGTTTATCCTTAGGTACTGATTTCTAGTCTCATTGTGGTCAGAGAAAATACACTGTATGATATATACTGTTTTTAGTTTGTGGCTTAAGATGTGATCTATCCTGGAAGAAGTATCATATGCACTTGAGAAAGATACTGTGTTTCATTGTTGGGTGTGTTCTGTGTATGTCTGTTATAGAAGAATGATTGGCTTATTGTTCTTCTCTTTCCTTGGTTTTTTCATATGGTTTTTCTATCCATTATTGAGGTTGTGGGATATTGAAGTTTCCAGCTATCATTATAGAATAACTACCTGTTTCTCCCTTCAATCCTGTCATTTTTGCTTCATGTATTTTGGTGGTCTATTATTAGATAAATAGGTATTTGTAATTTGCTGTCTTGAGCCTTTTATGAATATATAATATGCTTTGTCTCTTGTAGCCTTTCTAGTGTAAAATGTATTTTGTCTGATGTTCATGGAATTGTTCCTTCTCTTTTGGTGCTTGTCTTTCCAGCCATTCGCTTTCATCCCGTTTGTATCTTTGAAACTCAAGTCATTGGAGAGTTTTAAACTTTTACATTTAAAGTAATAACTGATAAGGAGGGACTGCTATCATTGTTCTATTTTTCTGTATGTCTTGGAGCTTTTTGTATCTCATTTCCTACATTAATGTTTTGTATTTAGTTGATATTTTTATTGAAATGCTTAAATTCACTCAGAATTTGAGAAATGGGGAAGTTTTTATTATTTTCCATATGTTCTGTCGATATTTTCTTTGTATTTTCCATGGGACTTATATTTAATATCCTAACATTATAACACTAATTTGAATTAACACCACATTAATTAACATATAAAACTCTGCTTCTTTACTCCAGTTTTTAGTTGTGGATGCCACAGATTACATCTTCATACATAAAATGTATAATAAAATAATAGTAGGTTTTATACTATTAATTGGGTTTTTTCCCTTAATTTGGTCTTAAATCATGTAAAACCAAAAAGCGCAGTTTCCAAAGCATTGTTACAGTAATACTGGTTTGTATTTGCATTTATTCCACCTTTTGTATGGTAACTCTATTTACCTTAATTACAATCTTTCTTTTTCTACATGGCTTGGAGTCTCTCTCCTGCCCTGTTCTTTCATCTCACCTTGCAGGCTCCCTGGAGATTTTCCTGTGGACAGTCCAGTGGCTGTGGGTTTTGTTTACCTGGGACTGTCTTAGTTTTTCCCTCAGTCTTACGGACAGATGTAGGATTCTTAGTTGATTGTGGGTCTCCAACGTTTCTGATCAGAATCTGCAGACCATCTTGAGGATTGCTGTTTTGTGACAATTTACTTCTCTCAACATTTTCTCTTTTTTGTTGTTGTTTTTTGGAAGTTTGATTAGAATGTGTCTTGGTGTGGCTCTTAGAGTTCATTGAACTTCTTGGATGTTGGGGTCTTTCATCAAATTTGGGCATTTTCCTCCCATTTCTTCCAATACTGTCTCTGCCCTTCTTTCTCTTTCTGAGACTCCTACGGTGCCCACGTTTGTCCACTTGTTGGTTTCCATTGACTGTTCTCATTTGTCTGTACATTGGTTTATTCACTTTCTCCGTATCTTAATTTTTTGAGCATCTTCAAGACCTTCCGTTTAGCCTGTCTAGTGTGTCTGTGCCATCAGGTCTCTTTCAGAAATGGTTTCTGTTTCATCGTCTTCGTTGGAGCGGGCCACCCTTCCCTGTCTCCATGTCGGCCTGTCTTTTTCCTTTTTTTATGCATTGGACGTTTTTGAATCCAGTAGTGTGTTAAGTCTGCAAACCAGATTCTCCCTGTCGCCAGGGCTTACTTTTGTTGTTGTTCTTTCTGCTTTGTCCTTCTGCTTTGTGCTTCTCGTTTTTTGCAGGCTGTCTCTGCTGAGGATCAGCCTGGGCTTTAAACTTGGGTCTTCTCAGGTCTCTTCTGAGTCTTTCCCTGGGATTGCAGCTGCTTCCTCATTTTCCCTGCATGTACAGTTGCTTTTGACTGTCCGACCCTTTAATACCTGACCCCCTAAAGGGGAAAACTGCCCAAGACAAGAGAGGAAGGTGCGGCCTTTTAAGTCCTGGGAGTCCCTTCAGCTGGAGGAAGGACTGCAGCAGGGAATTGAGGTGTAGCCACACGTCCTGGGGGCCTCTTTTTGAACCCCTGTGTTAAGAACAGAGAGCTGCATTTGGAGAGCGGGGTCCTTTTAGCCCATCCCCAATTCTGGGGAAGCAGGCTGCAGGGTCCGTGCATACCTGCCCCCCCACCCGGGGTGGGGGCTGCTACTCTAAAAGCCACAGGTGACTGAAATTGACCCTGACCTACCAGCTGAGTCTCCCCCTGGAAGCACAGGCCGTCAGCCTTCTCCAGAGCTCCGGAACAGACGTGTCAGACGGCTTCTGCCCATGCACTGGCTGTCTGGGGCAGAGACAGGCTTCTGGCGCTGCTCACTCCATCCTCCCAGAATCCCCAGAACTTGCATTTCTGACAAGTTCCCAGATGTCGCTGGTCCAGGGACCACACGTTGAGAACCACTGAAGTAAAATTCACTTAAAGTCCTTTCTCTGAGTCCTGTCCTTCCTCCGTGCCGTGCTGGGTCTTTCTCCTTTGGGTGCAGTGTAATAAAGAAACTGTGCCTCTTAATTAGAAGAAGCCTTTGATTGATGTAATTTCCTGGTGGGCTGATTTTGCTTTTTTTTTTTCTTTCTTTCTTTTTTTTTTTTTTTTTTTTTTTTTTTTTTTTTTTTTTTTTTTTTTTTTTTTTTTTTTTTTTTTTTTTTTTTTTTTTTTTTTTTTTTTTTTTTTTTTT
>PVIJ01003206.1:0-84149 GCA_004024925.1 Scalopus aquaticus | reverse complement strand
GCAGGCTGTCGCAGGCTGCCTTCTGGTGTCGGTGTGGAGTGTCTGGCGTGTGTTGGCCCCTGTCTCTTGGGTCGCACTTGCTGAGCACTTCTGGTCCAGCCCGTTTGGACCCTGGCTTAGCCCCTGCCCGCCAGCAGCAGCGAGTGGGCGGTGTTGCTGGACTCCCGCGCGGGCTGTGGGGACACGAGCGTGTCTCTGGGAAGGGGGTGCCGCTCAATGGGGCGTTTCCACAGTGTCCTCTCCTACAAGCCACGCTGACCCCTGGGGGCGGCCTGTGTGTGGGAAGAGCAGCGCATCTTTGTCGCCTTGTCCCCGGAGGGTGTGGGCACGTGGGGCGGGCACGACTCGTCACCAGCCTGGGCGACTCCCCTTTCGGGGTTCATAGAATCAGGGACAGTATCTGCCTTCTGGAAAGGCTTCTGGGTGCCTGGCCGCCTGGAGAGCAAGGCCTTCCTCAGTGGGAGGGGGCGCACTGCGTGGTGGCCGCTGGCAGGATGGGGCGCAGTGCGCCCAGGCCCACGCTCAGGGGAGAGATGAGAGATGCCCGTATAAGGGGGAGCATCTCGCTTACTGAGTAACGTCTTACTTAGCCAGAAATTCATGGCAGATTTCCTAGTGCATTTAAAATAGGATTTGCGTGTAAAAATACCATTTGCACACAGCCCATATTTTCTGCAAGGAGAAATACACTTATATTGGGCATTTGGGATAAGTAGAATAAAAATAAAATCTTACAAATACAAGAATTGGAAACCAAATTCCACTTTTGATTCCATAGGTTTATATATAACTCTGCTCCCCTCGCTCTCCCTCCTCCCACCCAGACTCAGGCAGACACAGTGGCGGGCTCTGTGGGCCGCTTGGCCGCGGTGAGGGTGAGGGCAGGCTGGAGGCCTGCGGTGGGTGGGCGCAGGACCGCATGGGCAGGCCCCTCGCTCCTGCAGCCTCCGGGCTGTGGGCGGCGGCCGTCCACTGCATCTCGGGCTGGCTGGGAGGGCTCGGGAGGGTGGGCTTGGGCAGCTGACACGCCTGACATCTCGCTTCCTTCCAGAAATGCTCCCACTGCCAGGAGGCAGGTGCCACCCTGGGCTGCTACAACAAAGGCTGCTCCTTCCGATACCATTACCCGTGTGCCATTGACGCAGGTAAGAGGCGGCGGCGCCCACACAGCGGGATCTGCACGCTGGTTCTCTGCCTTCGCCCTCCTTGGCGGTTCTTTTTGCCTGTTCTGGCCCTCTTCTGTCTGTAAATTCTAACGAAAAGCAGAGAAGACTATATATGAAAAGGAGGGCAGTGGGGTAATCCTCTTTTAAAAACTTTTATTTGTGTCACGCACACGTGATTCACCTTAAGTGTACAGTTCAGTGGTCTTAGTATACTCAGAGTTGCATAATGCATCACAATAAATTTTAGGGCATTTTCATCACCTTGTTAAAAACAAATTCCTGCTCGCTCGTGATCACCGTGCTCCCCGAGCACTCCCGGCAGCCAGGAGTCCACCTTCCGTCTGGGCTGCCTGCCCGCCGGGCACTTGGCATGAGGGGGTTCGCCACGTGTGGGCTCCGGCGGCGTATCCCCGCACCGGGCTCATGTGGCCCACCCCGTGGCAGCCCCGATCAGCGCTGCTTGCGTTTTTAGGGCCCAACAATATTTTATTGTAAGGCAATGGTATGTTTTATCACTCATCGGTTGATAGATGTTTGGGTGATTTCTACTTTTTGACAATGAACGGAGTAATTCGGCTGTGAACTTGCGCGTGCAAGTCTGCGTGTGGATTTCACGTTTTCTGTCGTCTTGGACATGAACCTGGGAATGGAATTGCTGGATCCAGCGGTGACTCTGGGTAACCTTTTGCGGAGGAGCCAGACCGTTCTCCAGGACACATCTGTCCAGAAGTGTGAGGACACCGGCCTCTCCATGTCCTCGCTGCATGTGTTAGCGTCTGTCTGCCTGTCGCTGTAACCAGCCCAGGGGCTGGGAGGTGGCAGCTGTGGTTTGGGTTTGCATTTTGCCTCATGGCTCTTGGCGCTGAGCATCTCGTGGGCTTCCTAGCTGTGGTGTCTCTTCTTTCAAGAAATGTCTCTTTGAATTGGGTATTTTTTTATTTTTTGAGTTGTAAGATTTCTGTATTTCTGGATATAACCCCCTTAGCAGATTTGTGATTTGCAAATATATCTCCCATTCCAAGTTGTGTTTTCACTTACCTTGATGGTTCCTTATGAAGCACAAAAGTTTTCAATTTGGGGCAACTACAGTGTGTTTATTTTTTCTTTGGTTCCTTATTGCTTTTTCTTATGCCTAAGAAGCCATTGCCTGATCCAGAAGCGTGACGGTTATGCCCAGTTTTCTCTTAAGAATGTTAGAGTTGGGGCCTCCTTGGTGGCACCAGGGGTTAAGCGCTGCACTGTGAAGCTATCCACAGCCACTGCAGCACGAGTTCGATCCCTGGCCAGGGAGCTTCCCACATG
Organism: Scalopus aquaticus; assembly: GCA_004024925.1. Lineage (NCBI taxonomy): Eukaryota > Metazoa > Chordata > Mammalia > Eulipotyphla > Talpidae > Scalopus > Scalopus aquaticus. The sequence continues at coordinate 81,681 of PVIJ01003206.1, read as the reverse complement.
GCGCAGCAGACCTCTCCTGTCTCACCCGCTGCTCCCCTCAGCAGTGTACTTCAGTAGATCTCCCTGTTCTGCCCCCCACTCTGTCTCTGGGGAATCCTCTCACCACCCCCCACCTCTGGCCTACACCCCAGTTCTTGTACACATAAATAAATAAATCTTTTTAAAAAAAAAAGAATTATAATTTTAACTCTTCCACTTCGAGCTTTGATCATTTTGCGTTAACTTTTGCATGACGGGAAGTAGGAGTCCAGTTCGTTCTTTACAGCTGGGTTTCGGTTGTCCCTGCACCGAGTGTGGAGACCTGTCTTGTGCCCTTGAACGGTCTCAGCTCCATAGAGCAGGATGTGTGGCTTTTTCCTTGCCTCTCCGGCACCAGTGTCTTAACGTGGCGCTTTGTGGTAAATTTTGAAATTGAGGAATGTGAGTCCTCCACTCGGTAATTTTTTTCGATTTTTTTCTTCTTTCTGGATCCTGTGCTACTCCATGTGGAATTGTAGGATCGGCATGTCCGTTTCTTTCAAATGTGCCGTGGAAATTTGGGTCGGGATCGTGTGGGCTCTGCGGTGCCCGCTGGAAAGAGTGGTCGTCTCAGCAACGCGCGATCGTGGCATGTCTTCCCGCTTGCTTCAGCCCTGCTTGTCTTTCAGTCTTGTTTTGTATTTTCTGCATTGTAGTTTTGTACTTTTATTCAGTTTTTGTCCCAGTGTTCTTTGGGCCACTGCTGTGAATGGAATGGCTTCTTAATTTCTAGGTTGTTGGGTGTAGCGATGCAGTCGCTTTTGGGGGTTCGTCTTGTGCTGGGGCCTTGCTTCACTGGCGATGCGTGCTGGCGTTCCAGTGAATTTGGGGACAAGGCATGTCGTCGAGCTTCCTCGTCGACTTCCTCCGCCGAGTCAGATCCCTTGGCTCCTCTGCCTCGCTGCCCTGGCCGGACCCCCAGCGCGGAAGGAGCGGCCAGCCCGTCCCCGGCCTCTTCCCCTGGCGGGTGACGGCTGTGGGCTTCCACAGAAGTCTCGACCCCGCCGAGAGCCCCTCCTGTCCTGCTGGGCTGGTGTCTGGCCACCAAGCGCTGCTGCGTAGTTGCTCCCCACGTCTGCTGAGGTGACGGGGGGACGTCCTGGGTGTGCGTGGCTGTGGGGCCGGGTGCCCCCACTTGGGGCCTCGGCATCCTCGAAATCCTTTCTGCCTCCAGACCCTTGTCTTCGGTGGGTGTTTTCCACTGTTCATTCTCGAGCCTCCCTTCGCGGCCGCATGACGCCCAGCCCGCTGGAGGCTGTCGCCACGACGTGCTTCGGGTGCCGAGGGGACACAGTGCTGCCCCGGAGGCAGTGCCTGGTCTCGGGGGTGACTGGGAGCCACAGGCGCAGGCCGGCCCTGTGATGGAGACAGGGACAGAGGCCAGAGCCCAGGGCGCAGCCCGGACGCCGGAAAGGGGCTGAGCACTTTGGCCCTCCCTCCCCGCTGGTGGGTCCCCCCCCCTCCCCCCTGCCCCCCCCCCCCCGGCTTTGGCTCAGCCTGGCCCCTGCGGGTCCCACCTGCCCTAGCCTGTCTCCCTGCCTCCCTCTGCTTTTCTGGCCATGTTTCTGGAGGTGGGAAGAGCAACTGAAAAGAACAAGAGAGGCGCGAGCTCCAGAAGGGTGCGCCAGAGCGGGGATCTCGTGAGCTCGCGGGGCTGCTGACGGCGCGTGGGGGCTCGGGGCCGGCAGGGAGTTGTTCTGTGTCAGGCCTCAGCTCTGTGTGCGCTCGGCCCGGCCTGGGGTGCAGCCTGGGGGTCCTCCTCTCCTCATTTTCGTGACACTGCCCCTCTTCCATCAGAGTGTTTTGTTTTCTTTTTCTTTTCTAGAAAAAGCATCCTGGTTTTTACATGAAGATTTTTTGAGGATTAAGTTTGGGGCAGTGGCTGGTGTGGGCGTCACGCGAGAACTGGCTGCTCCTGACAGTGGCCGGCAGGATGCGGGCGCCTGCCCCCGAGGCGCGACGAGCGGCCGTCCACGCGGCGTGTCCTTCCTCGCAGGTCGGGCCGTGCTGCTCGGCAGGGCCCTGGGACGGGCGCTGGTCGCGGCGGCTGCAGGCCACGCGGCCACGGCACACGTCACCACGCGCCATGGCAGGGGAAGTGTAAAAGCTTTTTGTTTGCTTTCTAGAAATTAATTTATAGTTAAATGTAAGTGGCTGTGTGTGCTCGTGGCAGGCGCACCCCCCAGCAGGAAGAGGGGCCCCTCTCCCAGATGAGTGTTGCTCGGTCAATGGCGCTTGTGACAAGTCTGTCATGTGGCTGCCTGGGGGGAGTTGGCAACTGTCGGTCAGCAACCGCTAAGTAGCCAGCGCCAGGAGGCCAGCAGAGGTCAGGCCCCAGCCTGGCTCCCCGTGTGGACCGGGAGGGCCCAGGAGACGGCGTGGCCAGGTGGCCGTGCGCTGGGCGCTGAGCGGCCTCTGGCGGCTGCGGTGACCCAAACGTGGGCCTGTGCCGCCACCCACGGCGCTGCTCCCGCTCGCTCTTCTCTGGTAGCTCGGCGGTGGTGGGTCTTCGTAGCCAGGGCAGCCGCCGCTGGCCTTGCAGCCAGACAGAGCTGAGCGCTGGGGAGGAGCCCGCGTCTGTGTGGGGCAAGGGGCAGGTCAGCGTTGTCTTTGCTGCCTCGCTGCCAGCCGTCCAACCTCCAAAGAGCCGCCGGCATCTCAGAGAAAACATGTTCCTGGGCCATCTCCACGGAGACGGGACCTTTGTTGCAGGAGCCTCTGGTACCTGCGCTCTCCCGCCTGCTGCTGACCTGCATCTGCCATCAGGGGCTGGTCCGCTGGCCGTGTCGTGGGCGCAGGACGTGGCCCTCGAGGGTGTGGGCTCAGGAACCGGGGCGCTGGTGAGAAGAAAGCTTTGGTGTATTTGCTGCAGTGAGCCCCAGCAACCCAGATCACGAGAGCGGGCGTGGCGGCGGCTCATTTATCTGCGCGGACAACCTCGGGGCGGGCGGCCACCCTTGCAGCCACTGCTGCGTTTGAAAGCTGCTCTCTGGGGTGCAGGCTTTGGTCTTGCAGTGGTGGGACAGGTCGGGTCATCATAAGTAACCAGCGGCCTGGCCCCTCCTGGCGCCCTGCCCGCTGCATCATAGAAACCTGTTCCAGGCCTGCCCACTCAGGCCCCGAGCCCGAGCCGCCTCTGGCAAGGTGGCGTGAGACTGGGGGGGGTGTGGGTCTGAGGCGGGTGCAGACGCGCTGGAAACTGTGCCTGGTGCGGGCAGGCCGGGGGCAGCACTCTCCCCAGAGTACCCAAGCTCAGCCTGGGTTCCAGCGCGTTTTGTGGGGGGGCCAGGCCCCGAGTCGCTGGTCCTGTGCAGCTCAGCAAAGTCCACCTTGCCGAGTCCGCGGCTCCAGGAGAAGTGTGAGGCGGGGCGCCCTGCCCGCATGGTCGTCATGTCTGGGCGCCATCCTGTTGCCGGGGCAGCCTGGGCAGCCTCCCCTGAGGTGACGATCCAGCGAGCCGTTTGCTTTGCCTTCCCGGGCTGCAGGTGCTGACCAGGCCCCTGGACAGGCCTCCTGGGCATTGCCAGAGGCTCCGAGGGAAGGGTCAAGAGACTGGCCGGCGGGCTGAGGGCCTGGCGTTCTTCGCTCTTCCCCGGCAGGGCCTGGTCCAGACTGCCGAGAGCCTCCCCTGGCCCTCACGGGTGGCCAAGCTTTCAGGCTGTGCTCTCAGCCTGCCAGGAATGAGAACCGCAGCTCCTGGCGCCTGTGGGTGTTACGAGAACAGCTGGAGCATCTGTCTGCAGCGTCCTGCCGGCCGCCTGGCCAAAGGCTGGACCCCCGACTCTGGCAGGTTCGCTCCGGAGACTCGTTTCCGGAATCCCTGGCGCTGGTTCCAGGGTTCCAGGGTGCCTTTAGGCCGGACTTGAGTTGTCTTATTTCTTTTCTGCTTTTAACGCGGGGCCCGAGCCGCACGTTACCGGGTGGCCATCCCAGCTGGGCACGGGGGGCTGGGTCGCTCCCGCCTTTCTGTGGCACCCCGTCCTCATTTCTCTGTCGACCTTGTGGCAGAGGGCGGTCGAGCCCCACAGCGCTGCACAGCTTCTCTGCGGCCCAGGCAGGAGCTGCCAGGGAGCGGTGCCCGGGCCCGCACGAGGCCTGCTGGGCATGAGCCTGGCAGACGGGGGCAGTGGGGCTCGGTCACGCCATGTACTTGTGGGTTTTAAATGAACACGTTTCATCTGCTGCCGTTTTACTTGCTTCGGGGAGGGGGCCCAGTAGGACCCGCTGCCTTCCTGGGTCCGACTGGCCTAGGGCAGGGGGCGGCCCCCCCCAGGAATTCGAGGGTGGCAAGGGGAGGGAGGACTGCTGGCTTGGCCAGATTATACGAGGCTCTTTTTTGCCTTGTTGAGGATACGGAAGGACCTCGAAGGTTCTCATTTGTGTTTCCTTGCTTATTACTATTTCCCTTGAAATCTGCACACACTGGCAGCTGATGTGGACCTCAGTTAAAACCTGAGTTAAATTGCAAATTTAACAAGGCTAAGTAGCGTGGCTGTCGCCCGCCACAGTGCCCGGGAGCGCGCGAGAATGTGCGATCAATATTTATTAACACTCTGCCCCCGCGTCCTGCACCGCCGCCCCGGCTGCCAGTCCGCAGAGCTGTGGGGCGCGCGGCGGGCGAGCTCATTAATGAGATTCCGTCCCCCGTGCCCGGGCCCCGTACCTGGGGCGGGGGGCTCCTGCTGTCTGGCGGGTGCTGTCACCGGTAAACGTCGGCTGACTCATTCTCCTCCGAGGATGAAGAGCCTCAGGGGTCGCAGAATCCCGGGAGCACCCAATTGGCTGTGGGGGAGCGTCGCCAGGGCCGGGCCGACCTTCTTCTGCCTGTCACCGGAGCCCCTGCCTCACGTGTCCCCAAGGGGAGCTTTGCCTCAGCAGCCCTGGCCTGGGGTGGGGGTCTGAAAAAAGGCGTGTTTGAAGGTGGTTTCCGTGTGAGAATGTGATTATCATCATGGAAATGCGGGGAGGCCGGGACCCCGTCATCTCCCTCTTCAAAGAGAACCCCTTCATTTTGGTAGGTTTCCTTTGTTTTTAATGCGCATGAAGCATCTCTGTGAAATCGCGTGTGCGCGTTTGTGTACCCCGGTTCCCCAGCAGCCGCGCGTCCCAAGTCTCCCGTTCAGCGGACTGTCTGGAAATGTGGGGTGTGTGAGTACCTGATACTTTGTTGTGTTGAGGTGCCACAGCCCATGTGTGGGTGCCTGATGGTTCCTGTCGCAAGTCAGAGAGGGGGCTCCATCTCCGCGTCTGCCCGTCTAGCGGCAGCCCGCACCCCACCTCTGACTGTCCCTCCTGTCTTGCAGATTGTTTGCTGCATGAGGAGAACTTCTCGGTGAGGTGCCCCAAGCACAAGGTGAGTCAGCCCCTGGGCCGGGGGGAAGGTTGAGTCCCTGGAGGGTGTGAGAGGGTGGCTTGGGGACAGGGCAGGCACCTGGCCAGTAGGGGCTGGGAGAAAATGGGGGGCCGTGTTTGTTCGTTCAGCGAAATTAGAGCAAACTCAGTGAAGCTGTTGATTTCCACTGGTTCCGGGGACGAGCCCGTGGAGGATGAGGTTGGTGGCGGCTGCCACCTCCTAGTCCCCAGCTGGTCTAGGGGGTGTGCTCTCGGTCACCTCCCCAGGAAGGGACTGGAGACCAGGGCGTGAACCGCTTGTTCTGAGGCGCGAGGGCGTGTGTGAGCCGCGGGCTCGCTGGGAGGCCTGGAGCAGGGCCGGGCCGTGGCGCTCCTGGCTGAGGTCACACTGACACCTGGTGGTCGCTGGCCGCTCGGTCTCCATCGCAAAAGCTGGGCCAGAAAATACTAGAAAGAGGTCATCCTGACTGCTCTGCCCTCAGAACACTCTGGAAAGATGCTTGCTTGTGCTTTTCTTTAAAATTATTTCCAAAGATGGATCTCACAATATTCTCTTTATTTTTACTTAATTTATGTTGTTTTTGAAACTTTCGTTTTAATGGTCACATTTTGCCTCAGAAAACCCTGCCTGAGTATGTCCTGTTCGTCTTCAATACTGACTCTCTGCTTTTTCTTTCCTTTTCCATGTGCCGTTCCTCTCCTCACCTGTGCCCTCCCCGCTCCCACGCGCGCTCCTGTCCCCTCCTGTCTCCCTGCTCCGCCGGCCTCAGCCTCCCCTCCCGTGCCCTCTCCCCCCGCTGCAGAACAAGACAGCGAAAGGCAGCCTCAGCACAGAGCAGTCGGAGCGGGGGTGAGGGGGGCAGTGTGCTCGTGGGAATGGAAAGTACAGCAAGCACAGGTGAGTCGCGGCAGGCCCATCCCCTGCCAGGCCAGCGGCCTCGGCCCCTGCGCTGCTGCTCCCCAGCTGCGCCACGCTCCTCTCTGTTGCCCTGGTGGCTGGGTCTCCCGACTAGCTGTGGGAGGCGGTGGCCGCGGGGCGCTCAGATCACTGACAGCGCAGGTTTCCCTTTGAGAAACAAAGTTCTCTGGCTTTTGTTATTTGTAATCCCCTTTGTCCCAGGACTGTGACGGGCTCAGAGGCACGCAGGGAAGGAAATGCCCTCTCAGGTGCTCGTGGCCGGGTGCTGAGCGTCTGCAGGGGAGGCCGGGCGCCTGCGCCCTGACTTCCTCGCCCTCATGGAGGGGTGAGGAAGATGGCCACAGAAAGAAAGGGAAGCTGGTGGAACTCGGGGCGCCCGCTCTGCAGGCTGGGGTGGGGCCGTTGTCTGAAACTGTTACGGGGTTCGCTCCTGTGCAGCTCCCACACCCGTGCCAGACCCCAGTCCCCCCGTCACAGCTGGGGGTCTGCTTCTCTGGAGTAGCCAACAGTGGTTGAAGAACAGAGCCATTTTCCTGCTCAGTGGGCGGCCCCCTCCTGCTGTGAGGGCTGGAATGGGGGGGCGGCTGTGCTACAGGAACCAGACAACCAAACGGAGCCGCGTGGGACTTCTAGAACCTCCTGGGCCCCCTGACTCCACCCCCCCACCCGCCTCCCGCTGATCAGTTCTCAGGGCAAAGAGCGTTTTGTATGATTTTCCAGGAAGTGTCGGCCTTGCCGTGTGCTCCCGGGCTCCCCGCCTGCCCTGGCCCTGCCTCTCCCCTCTCCCCTCGGCTGGCCCAGAGGGCTGGGCCCCATTCTGAGACTGGATGGCTTCCCAGGAGGCGCTCGGGAGGCCGCTTAAGGAAGCACCAGGTGTTCGGTTTCATCCTGGTTGCTAGCCTGTGTCTGAGAAGAGGCCTCTGGCCTGGGCAGGCCTCTTGGGAGTTTTGCTCAGCATCTCTGTCCTCTGCTCGCCGACAGCCCTGGACCCGAGTGGACTGAAGCGCCTCGCCGGCCGCTCGGGGGCCTGTGATCCTTGCTCCTGCTGCTGCAGAGGAAGCTCGGGGACCGAGCGGGGGCGTTTGCGCACTGGTCAAGCTCAGACCGGTCACCTCGGGGGCGAAGGCAAGGACAGGCATAGTGTGTCCCCTCTGCCCACCTGAGTGTTTCTTTCTCCCTGTGTTGGCCCCAAGGCTGGGCCCCTCCCCCTGGTTTTCTGTGCGGCATGCCGGGGCACCGCCAGTCGGGGGGCAGGGGACGCTGGCCTGCGTGAGGAGCGCTCGCCTTAGGGCCGTGCCAGCCCAGGCGCGGACACCCCGACGCGGCAGGAGGGACGGGAGATAGAGCAGCCGCTCGCTCACACTGCGGTGCGGGGAGTGCCGTGTGGCCAGGCCGCTGCCTCGTGGGGGAGATCGGCTGCCCTCCCGGGGGGCAGGCAGGGCCCGGTGGCCGCTCGCTGGCCTGGCCTACTGCTTGGCTGCGCATAGCCAGGACTGGAGTTGAGGCTGCCAGCTGGGCAGCACAGCCTGTCCCACACCCAGAATCCAGGGGCTCTGGGCTGTGCGCCTCTGCCGTCCCTAGTGGGTGGGCCTCCTGCCCATTTCTGGGGAGCAGGAGGCAGTTTGGCCGGCCTGTGCGCGCCTGGTGCTGCCTCTGAGTACTGGGCAGGCTCCTACAGTGCACCCCCTGGACCTGTCCTGTGCGGGTTTGCCACATTGGAGGCTGCATACGGACCCCCCCCCATGTGAAGCGGTTTCTCTGCCCCCCACAATCGCTGCTCTATACAGGCCCCGCCTCTGAGGAGCTGAGCACCACCCTTAGCAAACCTCCCTTCCATCCTGTCCCTTCTTTAAAGCTTCAGAGGTTCTTTTCAAATTTAGAATCAAGTCCAGACTCCACTGTGCCTCTGAACCTACAGAAGTCCCTGGAAGGCTCCAGAGGCCTCCTGACAGAGCCACCTCCTGACAGAGCCACCTCCTGAGTCTCCGCAGAAACGGCCCCTCCCGCTTGTGCCGGGCACAAGCACTTCTGCACTTTGTCGTTGGTTGTTTGGTTGTCACCTGGGTCCCCACCCTGAGGCCACGTGGCACCCCCAGACTGTGGGTCCTGGATCAGTAGGGATTCAGCCCCTGCCTCCGCTACCCCCCAACACACACACACAGGCAGGAACTACGACCCAGCTAGAGGCGAGGAAGGACCTGCCATTCCTGGTGGTGTCGAGGTCCCTGTGGCACGCGGGGCTGGGGCCCCAGAGGCAGCACTGAGAGCTCGGGCAACCTTTTCACCCGCAGCCAGGCGTCTGGGTGCCTTTTACCGGGACGTTGGGAGGCCTGAGCTCAGAAGTGGCCGCTGGCTCCCCAGGGTCTGCTCCCTGGCTCGCTGCTGGGACCCGGCCACCTCTCAGCTGGGGACAGCACCACACAGCCGCTGAGGCTGGAGGGCAGCGTCCCTGGAGCCCCGTCAGGGAGCCTGCTGGGGGAGCCCCATTCCCCTCTGACCAGCCTCGCACCGCGCCTGGCCGCGCATCGTCCCCTGGTGCCCGCCTGAAGTCAGGTCTGCAAGGCGCAGCACGTGCCTGGTGCACGGCAGGCGCGTAAGGGACGTTCTCCCCCTTCTCCCTGAGGAATCGCTTTTATAGCTCTGTAACTCGGTGTTTGCAGCTCAGAGACGTTGGGGCACGTCCGGGCATCACGTGCTCGGAGACCAGTCTGATGGGACGCCAAAGGAAGGCCCCGCGGGGAAGGCCGGGACGGGGCACCTGCTCACCAGCCCCTGCCGCGTCCGGAGAGGCCCACCCAGCAGCTCGGCCACCGGCGGGCAGGCCTGGGGGCCAAGAGGGGCGTCCTGCTAGAGGACGGTGCAGAGCGGAGACTGCTGAACGTTGGGGGTGCGGGGGCGCTGCCCTGGGGCTCCCTCAGAGTAGAGCCCTGCAGGCATGCCGAGCCTCTTTGCTCTGCGCCCTGGGCACCACCCTGTGCTGCTTGAGGCGCTCCATGCTCCCCGCCCTGGTCAGCACCTTTGCAGAGGGCCTTGGCTTGCTGGGGGTGCGGGTCGGAAGACCGCCGCTCCTTCCACACTGCAGCCTGAGCCACGCCAGGGTCTCTGCCCCAGGACGGGCCGGCCACCGGCCTTGTCCCCAGCTGGGCTCTGCCCGAGCAAGCCGGCAAGCGAGGATCTCTCCTGCTGTTTGCCACGCGCCTTCTGCAGAGTCGTGTTTTCCGCTGAGCAGTAGGAAGGTCTTGGCTCGGGCAGGATTGTGTGTGCTTCTGAGCGGTGCTTGCAGCTCACCAACACACACCAGCCTTTATCTTGCCCGCGTTAGCTTTATGGGAACAGGAGGGGAGCACACCTGGCTTCTGAGGTCTGTCTGTTGGCGGGGAGACCCCCCACGCTCAGCTCCCCAGGAAGCCAGTGCGGGCGAGGCTGCCACCACCCCGGGCTTCTGGCTTAATCTCTTTGAACTTAATTCCTTGGAAACACTGTCTCTGTCTCTCTGAGACTTTTGCCCGCAAGATGGCCGGGAAGCCTTGAGGAGCGCCCCGCTACAGCCTCCACCCCACACGGGCTGCTCGAACTGTCTTCCGGGGCCGGGAGAGGAGATGCTGGAGGCAGAGCCACCTGGAGAGCTGGCGACCAGCACCCAGCTCTGGGCGAGCCCCAGAGATGCCAGAAACTGCCGTGAGGGGACCGATGGCTCTCTCAGGTGGGCTGGCCGGGACCTCAGGTGGGCTCCTGAGCCAGGCCCACTGGGAGCGCTGCCCCGGCCAGGCAGCACCAACCGGACACTGTCCCTCCATGCGCGGGGGGTCAGGCAGCCCGTGAGGGGAGCCAAGTGCAGGCCCAGCAGGGCGACCAGGCCCCGAGCCACACCCCCGCCACCAGCACGTTTCCAGAGGGGGCTGCTGCCTGGCACCCCTGCCAGCACCCCCGAGGAGCAGGGTGTCGGCCGCAGGACCGCGTGGCCCCCACACCCAGCGTGTGTTCTCTCTTCCAGGTGAGACTGTGGAGATGAGAAGGTGGTGGACACGCGATGGAATGGAAACCGCCCTACTGAGCAGCCGCCCCCGCCCGCCCCGCCCCGACGTGCCTGCCCACGCCAGCGCCTCCTTCCCAAGTTCTTACATCACACTCAACCGGTGACACCACAGGAAAGAAAGACCCAAGAAGTTGGAATGGCTGTTTCCATGGACACAATCTCCATAGTGACAATGTGGGGGGAGGGGGGAGGGGAGGGGTGACGGGAAAGGGTGGGGGGGATTAAAAGGGAGGGATAAAAATATATATATTATAAATCTATTTTTAGTCTGGAAAGACTTTGTTTAAATGAAAGGTGCGCTATCCCTTTTGATTCTATTTTAAAATTATCTAGTTAAAGAATTCCAAATTTGTTCCTGTAACAGTGAAATCTAAATATGAAATTGAACCGAACAAACTCATCTCATGAGCACGGGGTGTGGCCTTGGTCCTGAGCTTGTCGCCCGGGGTGCCGGGGCGACACCACACCAAGCCGTCCCCCGTCACTGATTTGTCTCGAGAGGGGAGGTTTGGGGGGAGGGAAGTGGGGGCGGTCCATGTTTTCAAGAGTGGGAGAATGATGTTTAAACACAAATAAATTTTTTTCATTTCCAGAAACACTATTTATTTATTATCTTTTAAATTTTTATCTTTTGGGGGAGATGAAATTGGCAGATGCCCCAAGGCCACAGCTGCGTCCTGGGTGACTGTCCGGTGAGCGCCCCGAGCCCCCGAGGTGGGCAGGGCTGGCTGGGCGCGTGTCCCCCCGACTGGAATGTGAGCTGGCGGGCGGCGCGGGGCGGGCGGGCGCGGCAGGGACACCCACTGGGCCCTTTTTTCCTTTTACTTTCATTTTTATAAAGGAAAGGGGGGCTGTCTGCTGCGCAGCCCCTCACTACACGATTCTTTCTGTTGTACTGTTTTGTTTTGTAAATTGTATAATTTTTAAATATCTGAGTTTTAAAAAAAGAAGAAAAAGTACAAAAAAATCTTGTTAAGGCCTTAAGAAGGGGTTAGTGCATCTTTCACGGGTCACTCGGCCATGGGGATAAAATAGCTGTTTCACAAACAGTTTTATTTAAAAAAAAAAAAAAAAGTCAAAAAAATAATAAACTTCATTTTAACCTTGTTTCCTTTTTCGTGTCCTGTACCGTGGTGCGCCTCTCCCCCCACCCCAGCCCCGGCCAGCCCTGGCAGCGAAGCCCGGGGCGGGCGGGAAGAGGCTGGGCTCCTGGGCGGAAGGGGCTCAGCCGGCGCCCCGACCGCCAGCTTGGCTTAGGCGATGCGAGGGCGTATTTCCAATCCACGCTGATTTTAAAGCTTATAAGAAAATAAGGCGACGGTAATGGACTTTGAGGGAACAGATGCCGGCAGGGGTGTCGTGAAGCCGGGAGAAGCGATTGTTGGTGGGCGCAGGGTGGCGGCTGGCTCGGCCAAGCAGCTGAGCCGTTTCTCACGGGGGTTGGCTGGGGGCGTTGGGTGGGCCGTGGGACCTGCGTGGCATCGCAGCCCTTGGACCGCTTGGCCCTTCGCCCCTGGACTTGGTGTCTGCGGGTTTCAGGCGTCGGGGGCTACGCCACACAGCTTGGAAAATATTTCCCCGACAGCAAATGTTTCTTAGACATTCCGTCTTAGTCGTCTGCCCCCCTTGACTTGCTGGTGATGCTTAAGGAAGCCGCGTCCCGGGCTGGCCTCTGCGGCGGCCACTAGGGGGAGCAGCTGTGCAGCGGGCTCCAGGAGGACCCTCAGCGGCCCGCAGGCGTGTCTGCTCCAGCTGCTGTTTCTGATTTCACGTCCTTTTTAATAGACTATTTTTTTTAAGATTTTATTTATTTATGCACACAAGAGCTGGGGTGTAGGCCGAGGTGCAGGGGGTGAGAAGATTCACCAGAGACAGTGGGGAGCAGAACTGGCGGATCCACTGAAATCCTCTGCTGAGGGGAGCAGCGGGGAGACAGGAGGGGTCTGCTGCGCCATGTGGGAAGCTCCCTGGCCGGGGATTGAACTCGTGCTGCTGTGGCTGCGGACAGCTTCATAGGCTGACTTAACCCTTGCGCCACCAGGGAGGCCCGACTTTCTATTATTTTAGAGCAAATTTTAGTTCAGAGCAACACAGCAGAAGGAACCAAGCCCCATGCTCTCCTCCCCGGGCGCACAGCCTCCCCGTCAGCCAGCTGCGTCCAAGGGGACGGATGAGGGTGCAGAGTGGACCTGAGGGCTCCCCTCGGTGGGGTCCACCCTGTGGGTGTGGACTAATGGACAAGGACTGCCCACAGCGTCGCAGAGACGTCTCCCAGCCCTGAGACCCTCGGCTCTTTCCCCTCCCGCCCCTGCAGCCCCCGGCAGCACCGATCCCACTGTCTCCGGTTTCGCCCCTCCCAGGAGGTCAGCCAGGCGCTCGTTTCGCTCGCTCGGGTTGGCTTTCCTCTTGGGTTGGCTTTCCTCTTCGGGAGAGACGCGCCGCGCCGGGTGGTGTCTTCCTGAAGCTGGAGGGCAGCCCGCTGTCCGCTGGGAGCCCCGCATCCGCTGCCTCGGACTTCCTGCCTCCCCCAAGTCTGGGCCATTCCGAGTAAAGCAGCAGTAAGTACCCACGTGCAGGTGCCCGGGACACAGGTGCTCCACGCGCGCGCGTGAAAACCAGGGTGTGATCGCTGATTCACACGGGAAGCGTTCACACGTGATCGGCTTTGTGGGGAACACCAAACTCCCAAAGTGTCTACGCCACGTGCATTTCGCCAGCCGTGGACAGCCCCCCTGGGCCCTCCGGATTTCGGCCTTTCTGATTGGGTGGGTGGGTGGCGGTGACGCATTTTTTCCAGGACTCTCTAAAACGTAATTAAAAGGAAAACATAGAATTGATCATCTTAACTAGAGGGTTGAGTGTACACTCCCCATCTCAGAACTCCCCTCTTGCCAAGCCTAAACCCGGCCCCCAGAAAACCACCGCGCAGGGCGGGCCCTGCCCCGCTCGCGCTCCGCCCCGGCGCGTCCGCCCGGCCCCGGGCGCTCCCCGGCGTCCGCCCGCGGAACTGCAGAGCCGCCGCCCTGCCGGGACGCCTCCCGGTCCTGTCCCGGTCCAGGTCCCTGTCCCTGCGGCCGTGCGAGCAGGTGAGGCCCGCGGCGCCGCGACACCCTGGGGCTGCGGGCAGCTTTGGCCTTCCGTCTCCAGCGCGGTGCGGCTGCAGGGGTTTGCTCCGCGGGCGCCGCGGCACAGGCAGGATGGCACGCACTTTCCCGGCGCGCCTCTGCGGTGCAGCCCGACCCACTTTCTGGCTCCCTCACGGGGGGCTGCAGCGGGACCCGCTGTGAGGGACTCAGGTGCCCTCACAGGGGCGCCCCACGTCTTTGGGGGGCCCAGGAGCACCCCCTCCCCGGCGCGCTGGTCCGCCATCTTGCCGGGGCAGCGCGGGCTCCGCTCTCGGGGCGGGTGGCCGGGACCCTCCCGGCTCGGGGACCCCTCGGGCACGGGCGGGCAGAGCGCGCCCCCCCGCCGCAGCCCCAGCAGCGTCCCTGGACGGCAGCTCGCGAGTGGGTTGAGGGTTTGAGCAAATCTCAGCAACTTGTGAAGTGGGTGAACAGACAGCGCAGGGCGCCGCGGGCGTGAGCTTTGAGCTGGACCCTGGTGCTGTTCCGTGACTTTGAACTCCCGAGTGACCTCCAGACCCGGCGTCCTCTGCGCTCTAGGGCGCCGTGGGGCGCAGCAGCGAGCGTAGCTGGTGCAGAGGGCAGCCCGGGAGCTGCGGTCGCACAGTGCTGGCCAAAGGCCCGTGTTCGCTGGCAGTTTGCCCGGTGGCCACCCTGCCCGAGCATCTGAGGCCACTGCCCGACAGGCACGTGTCGCCACCCGCAGGCCCCACTATTTGGGGTGGGCGTCACACTTCCAAGGCACGGGGAAGATAAAGGCCCCTGTCTTTAAAAATGCACACCCTCCTGCCAGTATCCACAGCCCAACTCTCTCACCATTCCGGGGCCAAAGTTGCTGCCCGTGATGGGAGCGCCCCACTCAGGCCAGAGGAGAAGCCACAGGCTGGCTCCTGGAAGTCCCTAGGGTGCCCGATGATCTGTTGAGTGGCCTCAAAACTGGTCTCCCTGCTTCCCAGGGACCCAGAGTCCAGCCTTCCCCAGACTTGCAGAGTCTGAGTCTCCAGCTTCCTCCCGCACTGCCTGTCACCCCCTGGGCCGGGGGGAGGCGTGAACCCCTTCTCTGTGGGCCTCAGCCGGGTCTGAGAGCATAAAGAAATGACACGCTCCCCATCTGATTCCCAGCCGCTTGTCTTCCAGAGTTTGCGAGGCTGACTGTCAAGGGCAAGTGGTAAGAGGAGGCGGGAGCCGCTCCCCTGAGGTCAGGTTCACATCCTCTGCACTGAGACACCCTGGCCCCCTCCCCCCAGCTGACTGCAGCTCAGTCAGGGAACCGCCCCCACCCGCCCCACCCCCAACACACGGTGCCTCTGGGTCTCCGTGCAGCCACAAGATCACCGCAGGGGCCGCGGAGCCCAGCGCCCAATCTGTAGCAACCCTGGGAGGGTTTCCGGGCCGCACGGAGCCTAAAACCCCCCTGCCACCTCCACCCCAGAGCCACACTTGCCAGGACCCGGTCGGCAGGGGGGCAGGGCCAGCACTGGTGAGCACCCCAAGCTGCCGCCCCAGGGGTGGGCCGGGCCCAGGCAGCCGCAGCCCCAGGAGGGCCGGGGACCAGGTGCTGGGCTGCTGTGTGGCGGGCGGTGCTACGGTGTGGACATGGGGCCCGCGTTCCCATGTGGGGGCCGGGCGGTCAGCCGACTGGCCTGGGGATCTGCGCCTCGGTGTCCTGTGAGCTGGGAGGTGAGGGGCACGGGAACTCTGTCCACCCCCACGCCCTCTGGTCCTGCTGATGGCCGTGCCTCCCTACAGCGAGCCAGGAGAGTACAGGCACTGGGAGGGGGGTTCCCGTGTGTAGGCAGATGACCTGTGCAGGACAGGGGTGTGCCCTGGGGACAACCAAAGCCACATTAGGGTCCGAAAGACTGAAGGGAGAGGCGGGGGTCAGGGCAAGTCTGAACAGGCCTTCTCCTCAGACTGCAGAGCGGGGGACGCAGGCGAGTGACCTGGGGGAGGGGGCCATTCCTCTCTTCCCACCCTTCCATACCTGTGAGCACCTGGAGAGGCAGGAGGGCAGGACCTGTGGGACACACTGTCCTTTCATGACCCCCTTTTATTTTTTTAAGATTTATTTATTTATACATACAAGCTGGGGCACAGGCCAGAGGCGTGGGGCAGTGAGAGGGTTCACCAGAGACAGAGCGGGGCGCAGAACAGGCAGGTCAGAAATACACTGCTGAGGGGAGCAGCGGGCGAGGCAGGAGAGGTCTGCCGCACCATGTGGGATTCTCCCCGGCCGGGCGTCGAACTTGCCTCGCCGCTGCCGACAGCTCCACAGCGCAGCGCTCAACCACTGCGCCACCAGGGAGGCCCTCGTGACCCCTTTTGTATCATCTGGCTGCCCGTCACCCCCCCAGCTGGCTCAGGGCTCAGGGCAAAGGCCAGCCTCAGCTCCCTTTATAGAGGGCCTGGCAGGTCGCCAGGTGGGGGAGGTGGCAGAGCCCGCCTGGCCTGGTCCCGAGCCTGGTGCTGACGGTGCCAGTCGTGCCCCCAGAAGCCAGCGAGCCCGAGGAGCCATGGGGCTGCTGACCGGGGACTCCCTGGGCTTCCTGGTCGTGGCCGTGGCCGTGTTCCTGCTGCTCGCGGACCTCATGCACCGGCGAGCTCGCTGGGCCAGCCGCTACCCGCCGGGCCCCACGCCGCTGCCCGGGCTGGGCAACCTGCTGCAGCTCGACTTCAGCAACGCGCCGCACTCCATGAGCAAGGTAGGGGGGGCGCCCTGGGAGCCACGGGGGGCTGGCAGTAGGCGGGGTGGGAGGCCCCGGGCTGGACGAGGACTGGGGCCAAAGGAGGCAGATGCAGGGGCGCCCGGGGAGGGACTGTAGGGCTCAAGGCCACGGGGCGTCGTCCAAGGAAAGCCGGAGGGGGCAAGGGCCTGGTGGGGTGGACTCCCCAGCTGGACAGCACTGACGTGGGGGAGTCGGGACCCTCTGATTCTGTGGGGGGAGAGGACTAGAGAATGAGGGAAAGGAGGCCCCTCTTCAGCCCCTTTGGTGTCAGGATATCGGGGTTGAGAGAAGTGCAGTGACCGGTTCAAGTTGTTTGGTCCTCGGGAAATCTGTCCTTCAGTGCTCAACTCTGTCACCCTCAGTTTCTTCATCTGTAAAATGGGGGCATGCACAGGTCGGGTGACCTTGGCCTGAAGCAAATGAGGGAGCGTGCACAGTCCACTGGACAGGACACCATCCCAGGGCTAGAGTTCAGATAGAGCCAGGCACCCCTCGCTAGGGGATCATGGGACCCCAGAACGAGGAGACTGGGTACGAGAGCAGGTGGGGTCAGGCCTGACACCAGCACCCTCCGCTGCAGCTGCGGCGCCGCTTCGGGGACGTGTTCAGCCTGCAGCTGGGCTGGACGCCCGTGGTGGTGCTCAACGGATTCGCGGCCGTGCGGGAGGCGCTGGTGGACCGCGGAGAGGACACCTCGGACCGCCCACCCGTGCACTTCTACGAGCACCTGGGCTTCGGGCCGCACGCCCAAGGCAAGCAGAGGGGGCACCATGTCCCGAGCCCCGCGTGTCCAAGTGGTGCCGGTGAACAATCCCCGCGCAATCCCCGCGCGAGCTTCTGCGGGTGTGGAGGGGCAGCAGGGGTGACAGGATCTGCGTGGTGGGCGGGGCCTGATCGCGGAGTGGGCGGGGCTACAGGGAGCAGCGGAGCCAGATCATGGATAGGCGTTGCCTAGGGCTGCCCAGGTGCTTTTCTTACGCTTAAGGACTCAGGGTATCCGGAAATAGCAGAGAGCAGGCAAGGCAGAGGGTGGGGAGACCTCCAGAGCAAAACGGGGGTCCTCGTGGGAGACCCAAGAGCTAGGCCCGCACAGGAGCGCGGAGGGAGTGGGATACCTCCGCGAGACGCCTGCCCAACCAGAAGCAGGGGAGGGGCAATGTGGGCGGGTCCTGGAAGGAAAGGGGCGGGTCTGTTTGTGCGGGGCGCGGCTCAATTGGGCGCTAAGAATCGCTACTTGTCGGGGTTGGAGGGAGCAGGGAAGAGGCGGGACAACAGTGCAGTGGGCGGGTAGGGGGCGGGGCCAGCGCTCAGCCACGCCCCTCCCCATCCCCAGGGTTGATCCAGGCGCGCTATGGGCACGCGTGGCGCGAGCAGCGGCGCTTCTCCATGTCCACCCTGCGCGACTTCGGCCTGGGCAAGAAGTCCCTGGAGCAGTGGGTGACCGAGGAGGCCACCTGCCTCTGCGCCGCCGTCGCCGACCAGGCAGGTGAGAGCTGGGGACCGGCCTGGGCGGGACCTGGATCCAGGCGAAGGCGACCTCTGACCTCACCGTCCCCACCCAGGACGCCCCTTCAGCCCCAACTCGTTCTTGAATAAAGCGGTGGGCAACGTGATCACCTCGCTCATCTTTGCGCGCCGCTTTGAGTACGACGACCCGAGCTTCATGAAAATAGTGAACATGATGGAGACTGCGCTGAAGGAAGAAAACATTTTCCTCTCGCAGGTGCGGGATTGAGGTACCAGAAGGAGGGGGGTGAAGGGAAACCACAGGGAGTACCCTCGGGCCAGTGAAACCTGGAAAAGAATTGACGTGGACGAGGGGGCTGGGAACGCTGGAAGCCCAATCGATTTAGAGCTGAGGTCTGTCCTTCGGCAGCTCTGGGCCAGGAAAGAGGGTCAAGAAGGGGACTTAGGGAGAAGGGCGGGGCAGGGCGGTGGGTAACCGAGGAGCCCACGGTTCATGGTGCAGCTGAACCCTGAGCACAGGGTTGGAACTCATGGAGGCCGAACCAAGCTGTGGGCCAGGTGCTCCCCTTCTCCAAACCACACATCACCCCATTCCTCAGGCAGCCCGAGGCAATGCCTACTCCCTCTGTGGCCCCAGGTTCTGAACTCCATGCCCATCATCCTGCGCATCCCGGGGCTCGCTGCCAAGATACTGGAAGGGCCGAAAATCTTCATGAACACTCTGGATGAGCTGCTCTTGGAACACAACCTGACCCGGGACCCAGCCCAGCCGCCCCGAGATCTGACGGACGCCTTCTTGGACCAGGTGCAGAAGGTGAGGAGTGGGCTGTGAGAGGAAGTGGGGCACACAAGTGGGGCCTGTGTGTCACCTGTGTGGAATGGTCGGGCACAGCTGGAGATATTTGGGGGCCTCCTCCCTCTGGCCCTGAGCCAACCCTCCATGCACCATTCAGGCCAAGGGGAACCCCGAGAGCAGCTTCAATGAGAAGAACCTGCGCATGGTCATGGGTGACCTGTTTTTTGCCGGGATGGTGACCACCTCGACCACCCTGGCCTGGGCGCTCCTGCTCATGATCCTGCACCCCGATGTGCAACGTGAGCCCCGGGCCCTGGGGAGGGGGCGTGTGGGGATGGAGCACCTGTCATCCCGCCTGGGTGGGCCCCGGGAGCTCCGGCGGGGATCAGAGAGAGCCCCTTCCCGCGGGCACGGCGCCCGGTGGGGGCAGCGGCGGGGGGCGCTGGGCCCGTCCCGGGAGCTGACAGCCCGGCCCTGGTCTGCCAGGCAGAGTCCAGGAGGAGATCGATGAGG
Organism: Scalopus aquaticus; assembly: GCA_004024925.1. NCBI lineage: Eukaryota > Metazoa > Chordata > Mammalia > Eulipotyphla > Talpidae > Scalopus > Scalopus aquaticus. The sequence goes on along the minus strand of PVIJ01003206.1, from coordinate 62,732 downwards.
TGATCGGGCAGGGCCGGCGGCCGGCGATGGCGGACCAGGCCCACATGCCCTTCACCATGGCCGTGGTCCATGAGGTGCAGCGATTCGGGGACGTTGTCCCTCTGGGCGTGCCCCACATGACGTCCCGAGACATCGAAGTGCAGGGCTTCCGCATCCCCAAGGTAGGCCCGCGGCGCCCCCCCCCCAGCACCTGCAGCCGCCCGCACCAGGCCGGGGCCTTGGCTGCTCCCCGAGCCTCCCAGTCAGAAGCTCCAGTGGACCCGACTGTGCAGCCCAGGGGGATGAGGGCAGAGGCGGGGCCTGCCAGCCCACACCCAGCCCCAGGGGGTGCCAGTGAGGGGGACCCCCCCATCAGAGGTGTAGGTGGCAGGAGGTCCCCCAGGGAAGCGGCTTCGCACCGGCTCTGTATGGGGACAGGAGTCCAGAAGCTTCCTTGAGTGACCGGGTGTAATGAGCAGGAAGCGGCCGTGTGCCTGGGGGCGTCTGGTGAGGGGTGTCGCCTCCCCCAGCCCCGAGCACACCCTTGCCTGGCGTCTCCCCAGGGGACCACGCTGTTCCCCAACCTCTCCTCGGTGCTAAAGGACGAGACCCTCTGGGAGAAGCCCCATCGCTTCCACCCCGAGCACTTCCTGGACGCCCAGGGCCGCTTCGTGAGGCAGGAGGCCTTCATGCCCTTCTCAGCAGGTGCCCGGGGGGCCCCCGGCTGGCCGTGCCCTCCCGAGGGACGTGTGGGGTGGGGAGACCCCGGACCCCTCACCAGCGCCCGCTCCCACCTCAGGCCGCCGCTCGTGCCTCGGGGAGCCCCTGGCGCGCATGGAGCTCTTCCTGTTCTTCACCTGCCTGCTGCAGCGCTTCAGCTTCTCCGTGCCCGCGGGGCAGCCCCAGCCCAGCGACTTCGGGGTCTTTGCTGTGCTGGCCACCCCCGCCCCCTACCAGCTGTGTGCGGTGCCCCGCTAGAGGGGGCAGCCAGCCCCCGCGCCCCTGTGCCTGGAGCCTGCTGTGCAATAAACCAGCCTGTGGCTCAGCCTGACTCTGGTCGACCTGCTCCCCACATCCCGGGCGCCCGGGGCCTCAGCGGCCCCTCAGCCAGCCCACCCCGCCCTCTCGCGCTGGCCTGACACCGGCGCCCTTCAGAGGTTGCTCTGCTGAGCCTGGACGCGGGCCCCTACTCCCCGTCCCCGAGGAGGCGGGTGCCGTCCTGCCTGATGACCCCCACATCCGGGTCTCGCTCCTGGGTGTCAGGCAGAGCAGAGGACAAAGGGACAGATGGGAGTCCCCAGAGCTCTCTCAGCCTTGGGGTCCCCGGCAACTCACAGAACTGGGCAGCTGACATCACAGCCCTCAGGGGAGAGCAGGACGGGGTCAGCCAGGCCGAGGCCCGGGGGGACTGAGCATCCTGGGACAGCGCCTGCCCGCAGGGGACTCCTCCCAGCAGAGCCATTGTCCCCAGGAAGCACCCCGAGGTCTGATGCCGTGTCCCGGGGGCCCGTCACTAGATGCCAGCGCCCCAGGGCTGACTGGACGCCCATCAGCGCTCTGCGCCGTGTTGTTACCGACGCAGATGGACTGAGGACCCCAAGCTTCGGGGGCGTTTGTGCTGGGAGCGCACCCCCTGGGTCAGGGTCCCAGAAGAGGAACCGCGGCCCCGGCCTTGACTGTGTTGGGGAAGCGCCCGGTGTCCTCTCAGTAGCCGTGTCCGTCCTGGTCCCGCCGGCGCCCGCGGAAGGTCCAGCTCCAGACCCGCCCGCCATGTTCTGTGTGTGGACGGCAGCCCTGGGCCCGGCGCGGGGGATGGGCCCTGTCCCGGCTCCCTCGGGTCGGGATAGAGGCTGAGGCTGTGAGGCCCTGGGCCACCGCTCGCCCCCACTCCACGAGAAATGTCTGCTGCCCGTGGCCCCGTTTTTTTATTTTTTTATTTTTTTTAAAGGTTTATTTATTTATACATACAGCTGGGGTACAGGCCAGAGGTGTTGAGTGGCGACAGGGTTCACCAGAGACAGAGTGGGGAGCAGAACAGGCAGATCAGAAACACACTGCTGAGGGGAGCAGCGGGCGAGGCAGGAGAGGTCTGCCGCGCCATGTGGGATTCTCCCCGGCCGGGCGTCGAACTTGCATCGCTGCTGCCGACAGCTCCATAGCGCAGCGCTCAACCGCTGCGCCACCGGGGAGGGCCCTCGTGGCCCCGTTTTAAAGTGGGTTGTGTGGGTTTTTAAAAGAATTATGTATTTCTGCATATAAGAACTTGGGTGTAGTCCAGAGGTTTGGGGGGTGGGAGGATTCACCAGAGACAGAGTGGAGAGCAGAATAGGTGGATCCACTGAAATACACTGCTGAGGGGAGCAGCGGGGAGACAGGAGAGGTCTGCTGTGCCCTGTGGGAAGCTCCCTGGCTGGGAATGGAACTCGTGCTGCAGCGGCTCTGGACAGCTTCATAGTGATGAGACTCAACCTGCTGCACCTCCAGGGTGGACCCCACGTTGTGTGTTTTCTAATGTCTTGACTTTTTGGAGTTTCGCACAGATGCTGGGTCTGGCTCTTCTCAGATACATGGTTTACAAACGTTCCCTGGCCAGCTGCCCTCAATTCTGTTCCAGTCTCCTTTTATGGACTGTAGTTTTTAGTTTTCATTACGTACAGTTTCTCGACTTTTTCTGTTCTCTGCCTATTTCCCTGTACAAGAAATGGTTTCTGAGAGTTTGCTGTCCACCTGCTAACACAGGAACACAAGGGCACCAGCATTGAGGAGGGAAAGTTCATGCGCTCGCCCGGGAGCCTGCACGAGAGAGAAGGCAAAGCTGACTGTTCTCCACGGCGGGGCCTGGGCTGACGCTGTCGCGTGGAGGGTGGGAGGAGGCGAAGCGGGACCCCCAGGTTGTGCTTAGAGCCCTGCAAGCCGGTGGCAGAGTAACTGCCCCTGGATGGGACAGACATTGCTGAGGCCTCAGGCAAAACAGATACCCGCGCACGCCTCTGGGGGCAGGCGTTTGGCACAAGCAGCAGGAAACACTGAGTCATGCGTTTACAGGGAGTCGGCAGCATAGCACACAGAGGGGGGCCGCACTGTGCAGACTCAGCAGCACATACCAGTACCGGGGTTCTCGTGCTCACACTGCACGCAACAAGGGGCGTGCAGGCAGCGCCTGGCACGGAGGTTTCGCTGTTGGGAGCTTTAGAGATCATTGTTCAAATCTAGGAGACAGCGTCATGCTTAATCCAGGCTTAATCCAGAACAGGTGGTGCCTGACTCAGGGCCTGAGAAACCAATTGGAGAAACCTGTGTCTCATTCTAGAAGCTGCTAGGAGTTTTGGCAATTCAGAACACCTGCCACTCCCCATCCGGGCTAAAGCCAAAACAAAAGATCACTCGAGTACACGGAGTCACCGCCTTTAACTACAGAGAGAGCACCGGGACAAGGCGGACAAGGTAAGGGCTTGCGTCTCGGGGTCACAAATTTCCTGGTTTGACGCAGGCTCTAGACTGCGAGACAGTGAGACCCAGGCTGCGTGCAGGAGAGAACCCCCTGAGCACCCCCTCACAACTCCCTTAAGCAGGCCCAGGAGAGGGCTCACTCCCTGATACTCTTCAGGGGGCCGTGGTGCCCATAAGCTCTTGCCTTGCAGGGACAGGGAAGCGGCAGGGATCGGAGAAATAAATGACTCAAAAGTCCAAGGAGTGAGAGAGAGAGAAAGGGTCACCTGGGGCCCCACCTCAAGGCTCACCTCTCTGGGAAAATGGCCCCCTTTCTCGCCCAGTCTCATACTTTTATTATGTGGAAAGGTGAGATTGTTTACTGGGCTCTTTGATGGCCTTAGCCATTGCCCTACCTTTATTTATTTAAAATTTAAAGTTGTTTGTTTTTTAAATTAAGATACCAGGGGCATCGCTTTGTAATGGTTATGAGATCTTTTAACTGCCTCTTTATTACCCTGTAACTTGTTACTTTAAAAGATCGGGTCTTGTTTTTTATGTGGTTTTTCCGCACGTGTTAGAGTATTCCCTGTGTTGTAAGAGGTTAAGCTTCTCTCCAAGAAAAGGAAAGAAAGAGAAAGAGACAGAGGAGCCGTTTAGATACCTAACAGGGGATTTGAGGCTGGGGTGGGGTTTCTGTGTCGAATCTTGTGGGGTGCTTAGATGAGAAAAGGGCTTCCCCAGCGGTCACACTGGGGCTGGCGCTTCCCAGCTCGGGCGGGCCTTGAATCCTCTTGCCAGAGCAGGAGGAAACAACCCAGGGCTGCCAGGAGATCAACCCTTTATGGGCGACCCCTGCTGAGCTTCTAAATGGTGTCTGTGCCTATTTTCTTCGGAGACCAAAGTCCCTCCTGTGACGGCCAGACCTTCCTTGTAGCTGGCGGGCTTCCAGGTTAACCTCTCACTGAGTCTCATGGCGGCGCCCCTTGTGGTGTTTAAGTGCCGACCCACGCCATTTTTGAATGGCCTCTTCATTGGCTCCTAAATAAGGAAAGGTTCAGCAAGAGAGAAACATTCGCCAGATGAGCCTTCTCGGCCTATGTAAGAGAAACAAGAGAGAAATATTCTCCAGGTGAGACTCTTTGGCCTATTTATACGACATAAGGCTTTTCCAACCTACTTTTTGTAAAGATAACGATAAAGGAATAGAGACAGGAAAAAAGAGACCTCTAGGTCAAAGAACCTAGTTTGACCTTTCCAGAACTGTGGAGCTAAATCTCCCCCAGTGTGTTGTTTTACTTACCTAAAATGTAGTCTGACATCCTTTACTTGCCCTTTCCCTCGGGCTCCCCTCTTAGGGGAGTGATTCCACCCTTTTGTCAGACCCCCGTTTTTCTCGGGGCGATATAAGGTTGGTCTCATGCCCCTCTTTCCAAACTGATGACGTCTTTTAAGTTCATCACGTTGTCGGGGTCACCATTTGTCCCCTCGCAGGGCGGCAATGTTGGAAGCGGCAGGGGTCGGAGAAATAAATGACTCAAGAGTCCAAGGGGTGAGAGAGAGGGAAAGGGTCCCCTGGGGGACCACCTCTCTGGAGATCCAGCCTCAAGGTGCACATCTCTGGAAAAATGGCCCCTTTTCTCACCCAGTCTCTTACTTTTATTTAGAAAGGGGTAGATTTAGGGAAGGTGGGCTGTGGCGAGGAAGGTGCCAGGTGGGGATGTGGATTGAGGTGCGTCAAAATCTCCCACAAACTAGGGGGCAGGGGATAGGGGAAGTTGCCCTGGGGGAACTCCAGAGCTGCTCGGCTTAAAGCGTCCTGCCTCTAATTCTGTTTACACCTGACTGTAAGGTGGAGGGATGGAAGAGGCAACAAAGCAGCGGGGAATGTAAGATAAAGAGGCCTTTATTAGCAGCTCCCAGGTGGGGGGTCTGTGGAGTTGCACCCCACAAATAGGGAAGCCGGTTTTTATATGGGTGAAAGAATTCCAAGGGTGGGGGCAACTCGATTTGGAGCCGGTGGCCTTACAGGTGCATTCGGGCTGCGGTGGCTACTCTGGGTAGTGGGGACATGAGTTTCTTTCCAAGGCCACACATCTTTGCCGAGATTCTTCACAGCGCCCTTATTGTTGGGGAGGGCAGGTTGAGCCTAACACTGGCTTCCTATAGAAGTGGTCAGGCCTGTTATGCTGCTCTGGCCATAATGTCTCCTGCTGTTTTGGGCAGATATCCTCAACCGGGGCTTTTGTCCCAGAAGAGGGTCCCTGCCTGACTCTTCATTCTAGCTTTACCCGGGACTTGGGGCCAAACTACATCCCAGGAACAAAGGGTGGGGGGCTAGGGACCCCAGACTGCCCTGGTCCTCTTTTGTGCCCATTTCTCCCACCTGCCAATTGTCTGATTTCTCCAACAGAGGCACAGACAACAGTCTGAAAGCGTGTCCCTCTTAGCCCACCAAAAATTTATTTTACTTATTTTCTCAAAGATTTATTTTTATTTATTTATGCATACAAGATATGGGGTGTAGGCCAGAGGTGTGGGGGTGCGTGTGTGAGAGGATTCACAGAGATAGAGTGGGGAGCAGAGCAGGCAGATTGACTGAAGTCCGGAATTAGGAGAGGTCTGCTGCGAGATGCAGGACCCTCCTCCCAGAGCTTTGGCGAAAGCTCTCTCACCTGGGCTCTTTCCTCGGGCGGGCCTGTAGTTTAGGCATTAGTGATCGGGAAGCTTCTCTGAGCTTTGTCTGAGACTCAAACATCCAAGTCAAAGTTAAAACAATTTCCCAGAGCGGTGATCAGCCTGCTTCCCTTTGGTTCGTGCTGCCCGGTCAGGGGCCCTGGGAGAGATTTTGTAAGTGTGGGGTAAGAAACACACGCTGGGAGGGGCCTGGCGCACCCCAACAGTTCAAAGGGAAACTGCATTTATCCCAGCACACTGGGCTGTGACTCAGTCCTACTGGCATCCCAAAGGTTTCGGTCCCTGTCACTTTGTAGGAAGTTTGGAGTCAGAAAACGTAGGTCCCGCAGGGTGGAGTTTCATTTTCAAGATCTCGCTATTTGGGAGCCCTTGAGACTCCGAGCGGCTTTAGGATTGGTTTTTCTGTCTCTTTTTCTTTCTTTATCTCTGGAAAAAGTCACTGGGATTCTGGGAGGTCCATGCTCACTGTAGAGATGACGAGAGCTCCGGCAGCTCCGGGACCCCAACCCGAGACGGCCCTCAAGCCGCTGCTCAGGCGGGGGAGGTGGCGCTGCCCAAGGGCCTCTCGCCGTGGGGAGGGGCAGGCGCCGCCGGCCGCAAAATGCAAGGAACTGCCAGGTCAGGGAGAGGGAGACCCAGACCGGGCGATTCCAGGGCATGTCCAGAAACAGCGTGGACACGCTGACGAAGGGAAACAGTAACAGGCAGCGCGCAGCCGGCACAGGAGACCGCAGGCCGGGAGGGCGGGGCCTCTGCAGGAGCCTTAGCGCAGGGGCCTCCTGCAGATTCTGTCCAGCCAGGCTCGGGGCCAGTCCAGGCCGAGGCCGTCCAGCGCTTGCGCGTGCGTACGTGCGTGCGTGTGTGAAATGTGTCCCTGAGTGTGTGTCTGTGTGATGTCGTTTTAGAGTCGATGGATTTGAGAGCGGAGCGGGGTCCTTGGGTTCACCTTGGGAAAGGTTTCCCCAGAGTGCCCTTCGGCAGCACGTGGGAGTTTCTCCCTGAGACAGAGACTCAGTTATGCTTAAAGAACAGGTTTATTAGGACAGGGAAGTAAAGGACACTTGTGCAGACACAAGCGGGCAGAAAGAGCTGCCCCGCTGAGGGGCAGGTTTGCTAAGAGAGGCCTGCATGGTGCAGGTCACAAGCAGACAGGCAGGCCGCTGCCCTGCAGAGGGACAGAGCTGGTCAAGGAAAGCACCTGCATAGGCACAGGTGGGCAGAGAAATGGCTGCCCCGAGTTCTTGCCCGGATGGCACTGATATAGCCCTCTTTCAGCTGGGAGGGGCTCATCCTCGAGGATGGATGGCTGTTTGCTGGCTAGCTAGAATTAAGAAAGAGATCTGAGATTCTACAGTGGGCTCAATCTCCGTATCTTTGCTCCCAGACTGCCATCTAGCTCCTCCCTGCGCTTTGCAACTTAGGAGCTGGCACTTAGGGATTGTGCCAATGGTTATGTTGATTTCCTCAACCTCCACTTTCTTGTGTGGGTCTAGTTCTAACCTTATATCTCCTCCATCATTTCGGCGCCCCAGCCCCGCCCCGCCCATATCCGGCCCAAAATCTTTTGGGGAGTTGAAGGAAGGTAGTCAGTTTTCTGTAGCTGCTTCCTGCTGGATTGGGACAGAGTTGGCCCTACCTGAGAGGGCCTGGGGATATGGTCTCCCTGAAACTAGTCCCTGAGCTCCCTATTGTTGGTTTTGAAAGGAGGCCCCTGGAGTCCAAGGAGTGGGGTGTCTGGACAGGCTGATTTTCTTCTGTGGGTTCGCTGGGTTCCGCAGAACAGGAATTTAACTTGAAGTGTTCCCCCTAGGTTAGAAGAAACAAATTTGATTATGAGATTGTGTATGTAAGGTTTGAAGAGAGTGAGAAAGATAGAAGTGGCCAAGGGCCCTCGTTACATGTACAGTCATTTGGGGCCAGCCGCTGAATGACCAGTTTACTAACTGAATGAGCAGTAAACCGGAGGGTTGTGACATGGGAACAGATTTTACCAGAGAAACAACCCATTTTTGGAGCATTGTTGGACGAAAAAGAATATCGATGTGACATTTGCTCTTAGCAGAGGAGCTGTTTTAAGTCTCACGGTGTCTCTTAGAAGAGCAACACCCTCCAGGGCCCTGAAGTGATGGAGTGAGGCATAGAGCCACCAGCTCAGCGGGAGCTGTGACTTGCCGTGTGTGTGTGTGTGTGTGTGTGTGTGTGTGTGTGTGTGTGTGTGTGTGTGTGTGTGTGTTTGTGTGTATAGAGTTAGCGAGCCCAGTGAAAGCTACGAGTTCTCAGCTTTGTTAGGGACACACAGTGTCATGAGCACAATACCCCGAATTTAATCGGGATCTTAGGAAAGTTAGGTGAGCTTTAGAGTATTGAGGGTCTGGAGTCCACCCTCTTAAACGTTAAGGTTTTACCCGAGTATGATGAATCTAAGGTTTTATATCGACCAATTTTGAGGCAAAGCAGGTATTAGGAAAAACCCCTTTTGGACTTCAGGATGATGGCAACTGGAAGTTTTCAGAAGCACCATATATGTAAAAGTAGGTCTTCAGGAGACTGAAGTCTGTTAGAAGCAAAGTGATAAAAAGATTAAATGGTTAGATATAAAAAGTGTTAGTCCTATCTGTAGGTCGAAGAGGACTAGAAAAATTCTTTTTTTTTTTTAAAGGTTTTATTTTATTTATACATACAAGCTGGGGTACAGGCCAGAGGCGCGGGGCGGCGAGAGGATTCCCCAGAGACAGAGTGGGGAGCAGAACAGGCAGATCAGAAGTACACTGCTGAGGGGAGCAGCGGGCGAGGCAGGAGAGGTCTGCCGCGCCATGTGGGATTCTCCCAGGCCGGGCGTCGAACTCGCATCGCCGCTGCCGACAGCTCCACAGCACAGCGCTTAACCGCTGCGCCACCGGGGAGGCCTAGAAAAATTCTTAAGTTACTGAAACATGAGTTGGAATAACAGAGTAGAGGATGGGTGGATGGGTATTTCTGTGCTTTTCCATCTGCTCCTACTGTATTGTGTGAAGGGAAGGTAGAGAATGCTGGGTGAGAATAGAGTAAGTGGCTCCCGTATCAATCAGAAAGTTAATATTAATATTTTTACCTGCGACATCCAGGGTTCCCCTCAGCTCAGTCTTGGAGAGGGTCCCTTGGGGAGCCGGCGGCTACCTCGGGCCCTGGGCCCTGTCACTCGTCGTCTAGGAGGCAGGCTGGAGCGGAGCCGAGGGACTGGTGCCTCCTCCCTACGGCGAAGGGGACAATCACTTTTTCGGTGGCTTCCTTTTGCACCTGGAGCTCGGCCCAGATGGATCTCCAGGTTGTGTGCGATTGTTGCTCCAGTGTTCAGACTTGTCGCACCCGTAACACGGGGCTGTTGGGGGTCCTCCTTCGTAGGGTGTCTTCTGTGTTCCCGAGCCTGGGGAAGCCTGGGTCTGCAGGGCGCCGGCTATGGCGGCACCTATTAACTGAGCCTGTCTTTTCTCACTGCGGCCTTCTTATCCTTTTTTAGCACTTCAGGTTGGTTGGTCCCTTCTAAAGATTTTTTTTTTTTTACATACAAGCTGGGGTACAGGCCAGAGGCGTGGGGCGGCGAGAGGGTTCACCAGAGACAGAGCGGGTAGCAGAACAGGCGGATCAGAAATACACTGCTGAGGGGGCAGCGGGCGAGGCAGGAGAGGTCTGCCGCACCATGTGGGATTCTCCCCGGCCGGGCGTCGAACTCGCGCTGCCAACAGCTCCACAGCGCAGCGCTTAACCGCTGCGCCACCGGGGAGGCCCCCTTCTAAAGATTTTAAAAGCCACTTTTAAGAGCTGATGTGGCAGAGTCTGGGGTCTCTTTTTAGATTTTGGAGTTTTTTGTGAATATCCGGTGCAGAATGACTCATAAAGTGAGTCTCCAGAATTACCTGACCTTCTGTTGAATTAAGGTCAAGGATTGTGAATTTACGAATGGCATATAGTGGTGAGTATCCCCACCTGTCACGTGGGAGACCGGGGTTCGATTCCCCGACGGGGAGCCAAACTGAGTGTCTCGTGGAGAAACTCGCCGCGTGCCGCCAAAGGCACTCTGGGGAAACCTTTCCCAGAGTGAACCCAAGGACCCGCTCCGCTCTCAATGACTCTAAAATGCTATCATGTGCACGCCAGTGTTTGTGAGGGTGGTGGTTGGCGTGTGGATGTGGTGTGGGTGCTTGCGTGAGTCTCCCAGCTGAGCGCGTGCGCCGTGTCTGGAATGGGCGAGTGTGTGTGACGCGTGTGTGTGCAGTGCTCTCCAGTGTGCGGCTGGGAGCAGGGGCAGAGCAGACACGTGGGCCCTGAGTCCGCTCGCCCTCAGCTGGGCGGGGCCCCGTGTCCCTCAGGCGGAGCAAGGACCTCCCAGTGGAGGACCTATCAGGACAAGGCCGCTCTGGGGACAGAGGAGGGTCCGGACGGGTCAGAACACTCGTCCTTCCTCACAGCCACAAGGACAAAGGGCGTCAGTAGGAGTTTGGGGGGAGGGACTTTCCTCTCTCCCATGCCCCACCCCAACTGTAGAACCTTTGGGCAGGAGGGCAGGACCTGTGGGACACGCCGGCCCTCCTGACCCTTGGTGAATGGCCTCTGCAGTGGGCGGACACTGAGTCAGGCAGTGATTCCTGTCATTGGAGCATTTCCTCATTTCCTAAGTGGTGAATTACCTCCCTGTTCTTTTCCCTCCAGGTCTCCAGAAGGGAGTTAAATTTCCTCTGTCACCATTTGTGATTGGAAATAGTTAAGATTCTTTCTGGCTCCCAGTCACCCCCCCAGCTGGCTCAGGGCTCAGGGCAAAGGCCAGTCTCAGCTCCCTTTATAGAGGGCCTGGCAGGTCGCCAGGTGGGGGAGGTGGCAGAGCCCGCCTGGCCTGGTCCCGAGCCTGGTGCTGATGGTGCCAGTCGTGCCCCCAGAAGCCAGCGAGCCCGAGGAGCCATGGGGCTGCTGACCGGGGACTCCCTGGGCTTCCTGGCCGTGGCCGTGGCCGTGTTCCTGCTGCTCGCGGACCTCATGCACCGGCGAGCTCGCTGGGCCAGCCGCTACCCGCCGGGCCCCACGCCGCTGCCCGGGCTGGGCAACCTGCTGCAGCTCGACTTCAGCAACGCGCCGCACTCCATGAGCAAGGTAGGGGGGGCGCCCTGGGAGCCACGGGGGGCTGGCAGTAGGCGGGGTGGGAGGCCCCGGGCTGGACGAGGACTGGGGCCAAAGGAGGCAGATGCAGGGGCGCCCGGGGAGGGACTGTAGGGCTCAAGGCCACGGGGCGTCGTCCAAGGAAAGCCGGAGGGGGCAAGGGCCTGGTGGGGTGGACTCCCCAGCTGGACAGCACTGACGTGGGGGAGTCGGGACCCTCTGAATCTGTGGGGGGAGAGGACTAGAGAATGGGGAAAGGAGGCCCCACTTCAGCCCCTTTGGTGTCAGGAAATCGGGGTTGAGAGAAGTGCAGTGACCGGTTCAGGTTGTTTGGTCCCTGGCAATTCTGTCCCTCAGCGCTCATCTCCATGACCCTCAGTTTCTTCATCTGTAAAATGTGGTCAGGCACACAGGGTGACCTTGGCCTGCAGCAAATGAGGGAGCGTGCGCAGTCGTAGCTGGAGGCCACATCCGCCAGACAGGACCCGCTCCCAGGGCTAGAGTACAGATGGCGTCCAGGCACCCCTCGCTGGGCAAATGGGAGACAGGCGACGAGAGCGGGTGGGGTCAGGCCTGTCTGACACCAGCACCCTCCGCTGCAGCTGCGGCGCCGCTTCGGGGACGTGTTCAGCCTGCAGCTGGGCTGGACGCCCGTGGTGGTGCTCAACGGATTCGCGGCCGTGCGGGAGGCGCTGGTGGACCGCGGGGAGGGCTCCTCGGACCGCCCACCTTCGCGCATCTATGAACACCTGGGCTTCGGGCCGCGCGCCAAAGGCAAGCAGAGGGGGCAGCCTGTCCCGATACCGATGGAAACTAGAGAAGGCGGGTGGTGGACAGTCTGGGTGGGCGCTTCTGCGGCTGTGAGGTGGCCAAGGGGACAAGAAAAACAAGATCTAATGTGTGGGGCGGGGCCTGTTCAGGCTAGTGGGCGGGGCTGGGGCTGTCCTAAGCCGTCTCCCAGCTAAGGATTCAGGGACTAACAAGGAAGAGAGGGAGCCGGTGAGGCAGAGGGCAGACAGGGCCACCAGAATGCATAGTGCGTCCCATGGATAACAGCTAAGACCGCATGGAGAAACACGGACTGACTGGGGGTGCCCAGGGCTCTCTCCAGGCCAGCAGGAAGCAAAAGAGGGGGTGGTGTGTGGGCAAGGGCCAATGGAAAGGCGCGCTTCAGCTGCGGGCTTGGGTGGCGACCCGTCCTGGCGGGGTGGGGAGGAGGGAGGGGCGGGGCAACAGCGCGCAGGGCGGGCCTAGGCGGGGCCAGTGCTCAGCCACGCCCCCGCCCCCAGGGGTGATCCTGGCACAGTATGGGCACGCGTGGCGCGAGCAGCGGCGCTTCTCCGTGTCCACCCTGCGCGACTTCGGCGTGGGCAAGAAGTCCCTGGAGCAGTGGGTGACCGAGGAGGCCGCCTGCCTCTGCGCCGCCATCTCCGACCAGGCAGGTGAGAGCTGGGGCCTGGGGAGGGCTGGACCGCACCTGGGAGACGGCGACCTCTGACCTCACCGTCCCTCCTCCCCAGGACGCCCCTTCAGCCCCAACTCGCTCCTGGATAAAGCGGTGGGCAACGTGATCACCTCGCTCATCTTTGCGCGCCGCTTCGAGTACGACGACAAGCGCCTCATCAAACTGCTGGGCCTCATGGAGAGGAGCCTGAAGGAAGACAGCGGTTTGCTTCGCGAGGTGCCCGCAGGCTGGGAGGGGGTGGGGGTGCAAGCCGCAGAGGAGAACCCCCTATACAGCAGGGTATTATTACGGGAGGGGTTAGGCAGACGACAGGGTTGGGACCCGGCCTGCTTGATGGAAGCGAAAGGACTCAGCGTGAGGTGTGTCCTTCCGCAGCTCTGAGCCAGAGGAGGGTCCAGAGGGGCCTTAGAACAGGGGGGCGGTGGGTAACCCAGGAGCCCGCCGGGCCTCACGGTGCAGCTGAACCCCAGGGCACAGGCAGACCCAGAGCCCGTCTTGAGCCCGCAGGTGCTGAATGCCATCCCAGCGCTCCTGCGCATCCCGGGGCTGGCCACCTGGGTCTTCCCGGGGCAGAGGGACTTCTTCAGCTCTCTTGATGAGCTGCTCGCGGAGCATAGGGTGACCCGGGACCCAGCCCAGCCGCCCCGAGACCTGACGGACGCCTTCGAGGACCAGGTGCAGAAGGTGAGGAGTGGGCTGTGGGAGGAAGTGGGGCACACAAGTGGGGCCTGTGTGTCACCTGTGTGGAATGGTCGGGCACAGCTGGAGATATTTGGGGGCCTCCTCCCTCTGGCCCTGAGCGCACTCTCCATGCACCATCCAGGCCAAGGGGAACCCCGAGAGCAGCTTCAATGAGGAGAACCTGCGCATGGTCGTGGGTGACCTGTTTTTTGCCGGGATGGTGACCACCTCGACCACCCTGGCCTGGGCGCTCCTGCTCATGATCCTGCACCCCGATGTGCAACGTGAGCCCCGGGCCCTGGGGAGGGGGCGTGTGGGGATGGAGCACCTGTCATCCCGCCTGGGTGGGCCCCGGGAGCTCCGGCGCCCGGTGGGGGCAGCGGCGGGGGGCGCTGGGCCCGTCCCGGGAGCTGACAGCCCGGCCCTGGTCTGTCCAGGCAGAGTCCAGGAGGAGATCGATGAGGTGATCGGGCAGGGCCGGCGGCCGGCGATGGCGGACCAGGCCCACATGCCCTTCACCATGGCCGTGGTCCATGAGGTGCAGCGATTCGGGGACATCATCCCTCTGGGCGTGCCCCACATGACGTCCCGAGACATCGAAGTGCAGGGCTTCCGCATCCCCAAGGTAGGCCCGCGGCCCCCCCCCCCCCCCCCCCCCCCCGCACCTGCAGCCGCCCGCACCAGGCCGGGGCCTTGGCTGCTCCCCGAGCCTCCCAGTCAGAAGCTCCAGTGGACCCGACTGTGCAGCCCGGGGGGATGAGGGCAGAGGCGGGGCCTGCCAGCCCACACCCAGCCCCAGGGGGTGCCAGTGAGGGGGACCCCCCCATCAGAGGTGTAGGTGGCAGGAGGTCCCCCAGGGAAGCGGCTTCGCACCGGCTCTGTATGGGGACAGGAGTCCAGAAGCTTCCTTGAGTGACCGGGTGTAATGAGCAGGAAGCGGCCGTGTGCCTGGGGGCGTCTGGTGAGGGGTGTCGCCTCCCCCAGCCCCGAGCACACCCTTGCCCGGCCTCTCCCCAGGGGACCACGCTGCTCGCCAACCTCTCCTCGGTGCTGAAGGACGAGACCCTCTGGGAGAAGCCCCATCGCTTCCACCCCGAGCACTTCCTGGACGCCCAGGGCCGCTTCGTGAGGCAGGAGGCCTTCATGCCCTTCTCAGCAGGTGCCCGGGGCCCCCGGCTGGCCGTGCCCTCCCGAGGGACCCGTGGGGTGGGGAGACCCCGGACCCCTCACCAGCGCCCGCTCCCACCTCAGGCCGCCGCTTGTGCCTCGGGGAGCCCCTGGCGCGCATGGAGCTCTTCCTGTTCTTCACCTGCCTGCTGCAGCGCTTCAGCTTCTCCGTGCCCGCGGGGCAGCCCCAGCCCAGCGACTTCGGGGTCTCTGCAGTGCTGGTCACCCCCGCCCCCTACCAGCTGTGTGCGGTGCCCCGCTAGAGGGGGCAGCCAGCCCCACACCCTGTGCCGGGTCCCTGCTGTACAATAAACCAGCCTGTGGCTCAGCCTGACTGTGGAGAGCTGCCCCACTGCGCCCGTGAGGGTCTGGGCCTCTGTCCTGGCTCCCTATCGCGCAGGAGGGGGGGCTGAGGCCGTGAGGCCATGGGCTGCTGCTCGCCCACACTCCATGGAGAGATTTCTGCTCATTGTTGCCCAGTTTTAAATTAGGTTGTGTGTTTTCTAATGTTGTCTTGACCTTTTGGAGTTTCACACAGATGCTGGGTCAGGCTCTTCTCAGATACATGGTTTACAAATGTTCCCCCGCCAGCTGCCCTCGATTCTGTTCCAGTCTCCTTTTATGGACTGTAGTTCTTAGTTTTCATTACGTACAGTTTCTCGATGTTTTCTGTTCTCTGCGCATTTCCCTGTGCAAGAAATGGCTTCCGAGAGTTTGCTGTCCACCTGCGCACACACGAACACGAGGGCACCAGCGCTGAGGAGAGAAAGTTCATGTTCTCGCCTCGAGCCTGCACGAGAGAGAAGGCAAAGCTGACTGTCTCCCACGGCGGGGCCTGGGCTGACGCTGTCACGTGGAGGGTGGGAGGAGGCGAAGCGGGACCCCCAGGTTGTGCTTAGAGCCCTGCAAGCCGGTGGCAAAGTAGTTGCCCCTGGATGGCTCGGACACTGCCGAGGCCTGAGGGAAAACAGACACCTGCGCACGCCCCCGGGGGCAGGCGTTTGGCACAAGCAGCAGGAAACTGAGTGACGTGTTTACAGCGCGTCGGGCAGCGAAGCCCACAGAGGGGGGAGCGGCGCTGTGCAGACTCAGGGGCACCCACAGCATCGGGGTTCTTGTACCCACACTGCGCGGGCTAAGGGGCGTGCAGACAGCGTCTAGGGCGGAGGTTGCGCTATTGGGGAGCTTTAGGGATCGGTGTGCAAATCTAGAAGACTGCTTCATGCTGAGGCTCAACCCAGAACAGCTGGTGCCCGACTCAGGCCACTGGGAGCCTGGGCTATTCAGAACACCTGCCACTCCCCATCCCGGGCTAAAGGAAATCAAGTGAACACTCACGTACACGGAGTCACTGCCTGTTCATTTCAGGGAGAGCACTGCGACAGGGCTGGAAAAGGAAGGGCGCCCAGGCTGTCCCCATGCGGCCATCACCCATGCCCAGCAATGCGTCACGCAGTCACAAATGGCCGAGCGCGGTCGCGGGCTCCAGCCTGCAAGACAGTGAGACCCCAGCTTTATGGAGAAGAGGATCCCCTGAGCACCCCCCGCACAACTCTGATAACCAGGCCCTGAGAGGGCTGACTCCCTGACACTTCCAGGGGGCCCATGAGCCCCCCGGGCCTCTTTTATGCCTAGCGCCCACGTCCACGGCGCTTGTCTGATTTCTCCCACTAGGCGCAGACGACAGTCTGAAAGCGTGTCCCTGTCTTAGTCCATAAAAATTTAAATTCAAGTGTAGACTATGCCACAAATGCTGGAACAAAAAGAAAACAGAGTACCACTGCAGAATAGGACGAAGAGGCCTGCAAGGTAACAAGTGAGTTGAATAAACCCATCACAAGCCTGGAAATTGAAACGGCAGTAGAAAGTGTTCCCACAACAAGGCCAGGACTGTGTGACTTTATAAATGAACTCTATCATATTTTTAAAGAGACGGGTATGACCAAGTTAATTCTAAACATGCCACAAGTGTGCATATTCCTAATACATTTTAGAATGCCAACATTACCTTAATCCTGAAACCAGATAAAAATAGCATATAAAATTATAGGCCAATACTTCAGCAATGTTGATGGAGAGAGTCAACTAATCTTAAAGTTAATGATACACCACAAAGGTCAAGTGGAATTTATCCCCAGTATGCAAGAATTGCTCAATATACATAAATCAATCAATGTAATACATTACATCAACAAAATACAGACAAAAATCATGATATATACTGATGCAGAGAAAGCATTTGATAAGATTCAGTATCCTTTATCTTAAAAGCACTAAATAATTTGGGAATAGAAGAGAACTATCTCAATATATTAGAGGCCATGTATTACCAAAAAAGAACAACCAAATAATACTTACTCGTGAAAAACTGAAAGCTTTCCCTTTCATTTGGGAACAAGATAAAGATGTCCACTGTCATTGCTTTTTAGCAGTAGAGATCAGACATCGACAGGAAATAAAGGGGCTCTAAATCAGGAGAGAAGGAAATCATCATTAGTCACAGAAGATATACAGAAAATCTTAAATACTTCACCAAAAAGCTATTGGAAATAATAGATGCATACAGCTCATGGCATGTTACAAAATCAACACATAAAAAACCATAGTCTTTTTTTATACAAACAATAAGCAAAAGAAATTAAGGAATACCTCCATTTATAATTGCTTCGAAAAGAATCACATACCTCAGAATTAACTTACGAAGGAAGATAGAAGACCTATAAAATGAGAACTACAAGATGTTACTAAAGGACTTAGGCAAGGACACAGGGAGATGGAATGATGTCCCATGCTCACGGATGGGGAGAATCAATATAATCAACTAACTATATTCTGCTGAAAATAATAAATTTAATGCAACCCCCATCAAAATGCCAACAATATTTTCCAAAGAAATTGACTAGAAAATAGAGGCTATATATGGAACCAAAAAGACTTTAAGTTGAAAAAGCAAAGCTGAGGAAAAGGGAGATAAATGAAGGTACCCTATTGCTTGAGCTCAAATTTTACATAAAGCAACAGTACTACAAATAATATGGTATTGGCACAAAAATAGATACATGGATCAATGGAATAGATTTGAAATCCCAGAAACACACACACACACACTATGTCTATGAAAAAATAGCTATGACCATACAATGGTAAAAATGACAGCTTATTTTTTTAAGGCTTATTTTATTTATTTATGCATACAAGAACTGGGGTATAGGCCAGAGGTGCAGGGGATGAGAGGATTCACCAGAGACAAAGTGGGAATCAGAACAGGCAGATCTACTAAAACATACTGCTGAAGGGAGCAGCGGGGAGACAAGAGAGGTCTGTTGCACCGTGTGGGTCAGCTCCCTGGCCGGGGATCGAACTCATGCCACAGTGGCCAGTGATAGCTTCATAGTGCTAGACTTAACCCCCACGCCACCAGGGAGGCCCAAGGACAGTCTCTTTAATAAATGGTCTGGGAATACTGAAATCCACACATGAAAGGATGAAGTCGGAGCACTCCCCCATACAAAAACAAACCCCAGTGGACTAAAGATTTAGATCTAAGACCTGCAACGACAAAATACGTGGAAGAAAACGTGACCAATGTTGTGTTCTATGACATCGACAAGGATGTAAGGGAAATAAAAACAAAATGAACAATTGTGGTCACCCAATTTAACAAGCTTTTATACAGTGAAAGAAAACACTAGATGATTTAAAGGACAGCTACTGAATGGAAGAAAAATACTTGCACAATATACAACCGACTAAGGTTTAATATCCAACATCCATAAAACACACAACTCACCAATAATAAAACAAACAACACAAGCCATGCAGGGGTAGCAGGTGTGCGAGACACGTCCCCAAAGAGGGTGTGCAGGACCATGGACATCACAAGTGTGCATCACCTGTGTTGAGACGCCAGCTCATGCCCCGAGGACGGCTCGTGTTCAAAAGACCCCAATGTCAAATCTATTCCACTGATCCAAAACGAGTGCCCCAGAGAAGCCGAGACCCGGAGCCTGCCACTGCCGGCGGGAAGGTCAGCCAACTGCGCAGCCATTCTGGGAAGAACCCGCTTTTATCTCAAACATGGAACTGCTCAGCAGTCCCACCGGAGCGCCATGCAGGATGTGCGGGCCCGCGGGCCCAGCAGCATTTGCGGGACCGCCCTCCGCGGGGGCCGCCTCAAGGAGCTGCGGTCCCCTCACACCGCGATGCCGCCCCGCCGCACGAGAGCGTTACATGGAGCCATTTTCAACAAAATGATGGGGGCTGAGAATTACTTGGAAGCAACGCCAGTAATAAACACGAACACCGGACATTCACAGAGCAGATGATTTGACAGCTCAAAACCCTGTCAAAGCCGGGGGCGGTTCTGGTTTCAGCGGGGCCGCAGGCGCCTGCAGAGCTGCTGGAGCGGCAGCAAGATGGCCGCGCGGGCCTGAGGGGCCTGGAGGCCCAGAGCCCGCCTGAGGACGGGCAGACCTGGGTGCCTGCCGGTGCCCCAGGGGCAGAGCTCAGTTTACATGGCTGAAATAAGTGCTGGTAAAGGCAGTCAAATAAAAGCGTCTGCTTGCGGCTCAGCACCGCAGACACCCCAGCACAGCGCGTGAGATGGCAGCGGGACACGTGAGTGAACGGGAGAGGCCCGCTGGGTTCTCCTGCTCCTGGGGGGCGCAGGGGCCGCCGCAGGGCCGCCCCCCAGCCGGCTGCGCTTGAGGGGGAGCAACTGACTGGGAGCCTAATGGCCTCGGGGAATCAACTGACTCTTGGCTGAGGTCCCGCCTCGGGGAGGGTGGTGGAGAGGGGCACAGCCGAGGCTTCTCTGCGTGACCCGGAGGGGTGAGGGGGCTTTCTCTGCCCTTGTGCCTGCTGCACCCGCAGTCTTCCTGTCACATCGTGGGGTGGCTGTGAGGTCACAGTACAAATGAAACGTCTTGTCCAGGAAGCAAAGGACAGATGACTGAAAGAGGAGGAGATGGCTGCGCAATTGGGGACCCACGGGCATGCCTCTTTCAGCTATGGAGGGCTTGACCCTCACATGTGGGAACCCCAGGAACGTGGGGCCGTGAGGAGCCATCTTTTTGACTACAAAAAGCACGAGCTGCCAGAACCAACCACAGCGTGTGGAAGTCGACAAGGCACTAGCGCGCTCACCGCGTTCCACGGAACAAGCCGGGTGCGCGCGGGCCAGGCTGGGAACCCGCGCGGCATCAGCCACAGCCGCCCCTCGGGGTGTGCTCTGTGCAGGGGGTGACCAGAGCTCACCGCCCTCCCTTCACAGCCAAGCTCACCGCTCCGGCCAGGCGCCCGGGGCACGCCAGCCGCACCGCTCCCCCAGCAGTGCCCGTGGCTCCCGCCGCCCCGCAAGCGCGGCCAGAGAGTGCCCTGGAGAAGGGTGACGACCAGATCCGCTACTGCGGTCACCGCAGGGCATGCTGCGGAGGGCAGCGGAGGGATGGGAAGGAGCACAGCCCCGACACGGCGAAGCCTTGGAGACATGACGACTTGCATGGAGAGAGCGGACAGAAAAGCCCAAGTCCCTCAGGACGGCAGCATCACGAATGCCGGAGAGCGCCGACCTGAGCCCCTCGCCTGAGCCTGGGGAAGAGCCGCAGCGCGCGAGCTAATAGGCGCTTCAGCAGATCCTAGCCGCGGGCTCGAGGCAGGACCCTCCACCGCAGCCAAACCCTGTGGCGGCCCGGGAGTCAGGTAGATGCTCAGCAACGCTTTCCTGCAGAAATGTTGCTTGGCTTGATGTCACTGCCCAGAAAAGAATAGTTGAGAACCAGAAAAGGCAGCAAGAAGCGGAGAGGAAGAGGACCCTAGAGAGACGACTGCGCTGGGGTCCCAGTGAAGACTCCAAGGAGAGCAGGGGAACCTGAATTCTCCAGCAGCCAATGGGGAGGGCCTGCCCCCTTGAGAAAGGCTGAGGCCTGGCTCCCGCTATTGGTGGCACAGAGGCAGGTGGCCTCCTTGGTCACTGCTCCAGGGACTTCTTGCCCAGGGCAAAGTCGCGCAGGGTGGACACAGAGAAGCGCTGCTGCTCGCGCCACGTGTGCCCGCACTGTACCAGGATCACCCCCGGGGCGCAGGGCGTGGCTGAGCGCTGGCCCCACCCAGAACACTGTGGCCCCGCCTTTTACCCCACCCACCACCAGCCTGACTGGCCGACCCACTCTCCCTCCGTCACCTTGCCCTAGACCCGCTAGCTATGATTGGTGGCTCTGGGCTTCTGTCCCCTCTCAGCTGATAAGATCATTTCATCCAAGACCTCTGGGCTCTCTCTTTACTCTGACTTCGGGAACTGTGACCTTCTTGGCCTCCTTGCCCAGAGCAGGGACTCCTGCCCTCCTCCCGTCCCCGCCCACAATGCCGCTTCTGGTCCTCTGATTCCGTCTCTCTGTTTCCTGAGTCATGGCAAATCCTCTGGGCATTTCCACAACAGGTGGACAGGTCCCCAGACGTCAGGCAGAAGCTCCCCGGGTCTGTAATCCCACCTGTACCTCTCTAACGCCTGGGTGAAGGGCGTGTCCAAGCCCCTGCATTCAGGGAACACGCTTGGTCGTCTGCCCTGCGGAAGGCCTCTCCAAGCAGCCAGTGCATTTGGGGGATGGTGGTGGAACGAAGCCTGTTCCTGCAGCTATGGGGACAGCCAGGGTGCACGGGGTGGCACCGAGGTTTAAAGGCCAGAGGACCCTGAAAGGGGGCGTGAGTCTCGAGCAACATCTGGTGGCTTACTGGGCTGGGTGTCACTGGCAGTTCTTTGTCCTGGGCACAGTGGAGGCAGGAACTTTCCTCCCTGCTCTCCTCTGAGGTCTCTGGACAGCACAAACAGGCGCACGCGGTGGCCCCTGCCCGGAGGGCTGGGCTTCCTTCCGCAGGACGCCCTGGGGCAGGTCAGCTGAGACCAAAGTCCTCCAGCCCCAGGGACATGGACCAGAGTGCTGCCCACCGGGAGGGCGCTGGAGCAGGGGAGGCTGGTGCAGGAAGAGGGCTCTGCCTACTGGCTTCTTCCCTGGCCTCCCCGGGCAGGAGGGTCTGCGGGGCGGGGACCTTTTGGACCTTTGTATTTTGCTGGGAAGGAAGAAGGGCACAGTAGGAAGATGAGACCAGCTCTCCACTGTGCAGGTGGGGAAACTGAGGCCTGACTCTACTCAAAGTCAGGGGAGGTGAGAGTTTGGACCCACTCTGTCATTCATGCCTGCTGCCTCTCCGCTGCACACAAAGCTCCTGCTTCCCTGATGCCAGCCTGGGGGTGCGGGTCCCCCTCCTCCCCACCTGCTGGGCTCCAGGGCTCTCAGGGGTCCTGTGCTGAGGACAGCCCTGCTGAGCTGCGTTATCCCTTAAGGTCTGCCTGGGCTTCCTGCCACCACCACCCAGCAGGAGTGGCTGACCGCTTCCCCCCCAACCTCTCCTCCCCCTCATGCAGACAAAGCGTCCTTCTCCTCCTGGGGAGACCTCCATCAGCCCTCCCACTGCCCATCGCGCTCTACGGAAGCGGCAGGCAGGGACAGGCAGGCAGAGGCAGCAGAGACACCCCCGCCCTCGGGGTGCGGACGCGTCTGTGATTGTCCAGGGAGGTCTCCCTCGTCAGCAGGAGCCCGGCCAGGCCCCCAGCGTCCTGGAAGGAGCCCTCCCGTGAGCGGGGCACCCCTGTGTCTCATGGAGTTCTGACAGGACTGAGTCGCCAGCCCAGAACCTTGGGGTGGAGGGTTTCCACTTACCTCTGGAGCTCGCGTCTTCCCAGGCCTGCCTCTGTGTCTCTGCAGAGGGGCACAGAGATGACACCAGTGAGCCCCAGTCCTTCCCTGCCTGCCCATTCCCTCCCTGTCCCTACCAAGGGTGCCCAGGACAGCCACCCCCTCCAGGGCCGGGGCCCCCAGCCCTGACTCGCCCCAGTGGCCACAGGGTAGCGGCACCCATCAGCCCCACTGGGCCTAAAGTCTCCCTTACGAGCTGCATGGGGGGGGGGGGTGAGGGTGCAGACACCCCAGTCCCTGTGAGAGTGCAGACACCTAGGGACCACCAGGGAATCAAGGGAAATTTATTTTTTTCAGTCTGTAACTGTTGTCTTTCGAAATATGAAGCTTTGCGTTTATGGAACAAGGGGATTCAAATAGAAATGTTCAGCAGCAACTACAGCTCACCCTTAAAAACAAAAGAAATGATAAATGGGAATGAAAATTCCATCAAAGTGTAAAAGTTAAACAATTCCCAGAAAGAACAGGGAACACCGACAGCTAAATCATGATCTTCCTGAAACAGGGAGCAGACACAAGAGCGTGGGCCTGGGAGGCAGAGAAACCAAACATGTGGCTCCCCTTCTTGCCGAGACAGAGTCTCCTAGAAGAGGGACATGAGTTTCCAGAAGAGCAGGAATCACCCACTGTCCAGGATGACAGGTGAAGGAAACCCACCCCAGACCTTCCCCACAGTAAGTTTCGGCATACTGGGACAAGCTGAAAACTGGCAGAGAGGCAGTGAAAAAAGAAAGTGTTTTGAACTCAGTGAAGATGAAAAAACATCACATTTTGTGGGCTGATCTCAAGTGGTACATAGAAATTTATAGCACTAGAATGCCCGTTTATAAAATAATGTCTCAAATCAGTGACCTCAGTTTCTACTTTAAGAAACCAGAAACGGGGCCTCCCTGGCGGCACAAGGGATTAAGTCGCAGCACTATGAAGCTTTCAGCAGCCACGGCAGCACAAGTTGCATCCCCAGCCAGGGAGCTGACCGACAGGGCACAGCAAACCTCTCCTGTCTTGCCCACTGCTCCCCTCAGCAGTGTATTTCAGTCAATCCACCTGTTCTGCTCCCTACTCTGTCTTTGGTGAATCCTCTCACCCTCCCACATCTCTGGCCTACACCCCAGCTCTTGTATGCATAAATAAATAAATCTTTAAAAAAAAAAAAAGAAATTAGAAATGGGGGCATCCCTGGTGGCCTAAGGGTTAAGTCTCAGCGCTATCAAGCTATCAACCGTCATGATATGAGTTCGATGCCCAGCCAGGGAGCTGACCCACATGGCACAGCAGACCTCTTCTGTCTCCCCGCTGCTCCCCTCAGCAGTGCATTTCAGTAGATCCGCCTGTTCTGGCCCCCACTCTGTCTCTGGTGAATCCTCTTACCCCCCTCTTCTGCATCTCTGGCCTGCAGTTCTTCTTAGCAAAAATAAAATATTAAAAAAAAAAGAAACCAGAAATGGAAGTAAAACCCAAAGAAAGGAAATTTAAGGAAACTTAAAAGATCAGAGTGGACATATATGAAGTAGAAAACAAAAACAATAGGGAATAAAATCAACAAAACCAGTGAGGACAGCAAAATGATCCTCTGGATAGAAAATCAGGAAAAAAAGCAGACACAAATGATCAATATTAAGAATGATAAAGGTGACACTGATGCAGATTTTATAGATATTAAAATAAGAGAATATTATGAACAACACTATACCCATACATTTGACAACACAGATGAAATGGACCAAATATTTTTGAAAAGATTTTTTTATATATGCATACAAGATCTGGGGTGTAGGCCAGAGGTGGGGAGGGGTGAGAGGATTCACCAGAGACAGTGT
The DNA here is from genome assembly GCA_004024925.1 of Scalopus aquaticus. NCBI lineage: Eukaryota > Metazoa > Chordata > Mammalia > Eulipotyphla > Talpidae > Scalopus > Scalopus aquaticus. Next base: position 38,616 of record PVIJ01003206.1, on the reverse strand, counting down.
GGGGAGCAGAACAGGCAGACTGACTGAAATACACTGCTGAAGGGAGGAGGTAGGATGTGCTGTGCCATGTGGGAAGTTCCCTGGCTGGGGCTCGAACTTGTGCTACAGTGGCTAGAGATAGCTTCATAGTGCTGAGACTTAACCCCTTTTGCCACCAGGGAGGCCCTAGACAAAATCTTTAAAAGACACAAAGTACCAAAGTCCATGCAAGAAGGAATATTTAACTTGAATACCTGAGTATCTATCAAAGACGTGAATTTATTTTACTTTCTCACAAAGAAACTCCGGGTCCACACTTCCTTAGTGAACTCTACCAAACTTTTAAGGGAGACATAACACCAACTCTATGCATACTCTTCTAGAAAAAGAGGAAGGAATATTTCTATCTCATTCTAGGAGGGCAGTATTATCTGATACCAAAACCAGACAAAAATGACACAGGAAAATTACAGAACAACAACCCTCAGAAGCACAGATGCAAATGTTACTGACAAGATCTTGTCAAATGAAATCCATAATACATAAAAAGGATAATAGATAATACATCTTTACCAAAGGAACTCATCCTCAGAATGCAAGGTTAGTTCAACATTCAAAAATCATCAATATAATTCATTATATTAACAGACTAAGAAAGTCATGTGATTATCACCATAAAAACTACATTTTAAAAATCAACACCTGTTCCTGAAAAAAAAAAATCCCAGCAAACTGTAATTTTTTTTTTATTAGAAAACAAATATACAACTTGGAATGGATTTGAGGCAAATTGTGCCATAAGCAGATTTTAAGTGGCTAAAACAAAGTTTAAAAAGCAAGTAACAATGAAAGAAGATGTTTCTGGTACAGGACCAGCAGTACAAAAAAACAGCGTGCGAGTACCTGGATAATACACCCGTTTTGCAATAGTGCAACTTTTAAGAACATATTGTTGACTGTCCACGCAGAGTTACAACTCCACACTTTAACAGCGACATGCTGACAGTTCCTAAAGAAAACTACTTAAAAAAAAAAAAGGGCATAACCCAGATGTTCCCTCATTTGACCAACTCCAGCTAAGTTTAGATGTGCAGAAGGGCCTAGATATATCCAGAGTAAGCCACATGCAACATGTTACTTGATCAATTTTCTAAAATAAGGTTTCAGGACAATGACAGTAAGATAGGGGAAGAAAACTTGGAGGAATGAAGTCCTAATTACCATACATGCATGTTTAAAAAAAAATCCCAGCAAACCAGGAGTCATTGTAAACACCTTGGACCTGATAAAGGAAAACCTAGAGCTAACAATATGCTCAATAGTAAAATACGCAATGCCTTCACCCTAAGTTCAGGAATAAGCTAAGGATGTCTGCCCTCATCACGTCTATAAGACATTGGACTGGAAGTTTTTGTATAGTGAACTAAATCAAGAAAGACAAATAGGGGCCTCCCTGGTGGCACAAGGAGTTAAGTCTCAGCACTATGAAGCTATCAGAAGCTAGAGCAGCAAGAGTTTGCTCCCTGGCCAGGGAGCTTCCCACATGGCGCAGCAGACCTCTCCTGCCTTGCCCGCTGCTCCCCTCAGCAGTGTATTTTAGTAGATCCACCTGTTCTGCTCCCCACTCTATTTCTGGTGAATCCTCTCACATCCCACCCAGCTCTTGTATGCGTAAATTTTTTTAAAAAGACAAATAATTGCCCTAACACCATCAGCAAACCTACCACATTCCTGAGTGGGGCAATGATATCAGTGAAAAAGCAAAACATCAGCTGGACCAAACCATGCCTACCCTAATCCAATAATCAGTCTAACATTTGACAATCACATTTATTATCTCGTGCTGATTTTTTTCTGAAGTCAAATTGAATACTCTGAGTAACAGATTTCTAGAGAGAGTTACAGTCTCATCACCGCAACGATTCAGCCTTTTTAAGACTGATTTTTATTTATGCGTACAAGAACTGGGGTGTAGGCCAGAGGTGGCGGGGGGAGGTGAGAGGATTCACCAGAGACAGAGTGGGGAGCAGAACAGGCAGATCTACTGAAATACACTGCTGAGGGGAGCAGCAGGGAGACAGGAGAGGTTTCCTGCGCCCTGTGGGTCAGCTCCCTGGCTGGGGATGGAACTCGTGCTGCAGTGGCTGGTGATAACTTGATAGCACTGAGACTTAACCCCTGTGCCATCAAGGAAGCCTCCGTATGAGATTTTTTTTTTTAAGTAACAGGATGATTTAAAAATTAACAGTTGTCTTTTTTAAGATTTATTTTATTCTTACATGCAAGCTGGGGTGCAGGCCAGAGGTGTGAAGCGGTGAAAGGGTTCACCAGAGACAGAGTGGGGAGCAGAACAGGCAGATCGACTGAAATACACTGCTGAAGGGAGCAGCGGGCGAGGCAGGAGAGGTCTGCCGCACCATGTGGGATTCTCCCCGACCGGGCATTGAACCAGCGGTGCAGCTGTGGACAATTCCATAGCGCTGTGCTAACCCATTTCACCACCAGGGAGGCCCAACAATTGTTTTTAAATGTACAAAATTGCCAAAAGTATTTGAAAATAAAATTTGTTCTGGGGATATCAAAACATACCCCAATCATTAACAATTTAAATTGTGTGGTATTGACTAAAATAACAATGGAAGAAATGTGTTTCTAGGTGCTTAGAATATGATAAAGGCATATTTTGATTGTATGAGAATATGTGTTAGAATAACTGATTATTTAGGGGGAAAAAAGCTTGATTCTTTGATTCCAGTTTACAACATTCAAATGCACAAAAAAAAAAAACCTAGATGGATTTAGCATAAAATGACAAATACTTTTTAAAAAGTAGCTTTAAAAAGAATGTTTTTAACCTTGAGGTTAGAGAGACTTAAGACACAAAATACTTATACCACATATTTAAATTTCTATACTACAAAGTCATAAAGATGAAGACAAATAAGAAATGGGAATTTGTAGTATATGTGGCAAAGGATTACTACAGAGACTACCCAAAAAGCACTCCTACTTCCTAAGAATCGATAAGACAATGAAATTCAAAGATGGGCAAAGAATATGAAGAAATGTAAGCGACCACATAAAGAGCTCAATTTTATTAGTAATCAAGCAGCTATTATTTTCTCCCCTTAAATTGGCAAAAAAAAAAAATAAATTGAAAGTGACAACATTAAATGTTGAAGTGGATGAAGGAAGCCAGTGTTTCCACTGATGCGAGGGCAATTTGGAAATACCTATTCAAAACGCACGTACTTTTGCTTCAGCAAATCTATTTGTACGTCTCTCTCACAGACACATCTATCACACGCAGGCACAAGGGAAGCACGAGGGAGGATGTTTTGCATTTTTACAGCAGAGTTGGAAACTACCTAAATTTATGAAAATAGGATATGTTCACATGACAAACTCCAGAACTAAAATGAGGCAGATCTAGATTTAACTAACAGAGTAATCTTGGAGACGTTTTAGTGGGAAAGGAATAGGTATAGTCGGATTCATATGTAGAGGTATCAGTTCTCCCAAAAATCTCAGCCCACAAACTCAAATAAGCCAAACATGGTGAAACAGCCCATTTCTTGATTGGTAAAAGAAATGTACAACTCCAAGCCCTCAACTCATCAGACGGGGAGAAAGTGAATTGTACGTAACCCTTGAAGCAGCGCTCCCCGTCCACACAGATTATGGCGCATATGTGAGAGCTGGTGCAGGCACTTCTGGGGCCTCCCTGCTCTGGCCTCCGTATTTGTATTTGGTTCTCAGCTGGCTGAAAACACCACTCTGGGAGCCGCATGCATAGGCGCGGGATGGCGGGGCCAGAGTGCCAGGTTACCATCCACCACTACCTGCTCCTACGATTTAGGTTCATGCTCTGTAAGACGCTCCTCTCTAGGCAGCAACCGAAGCAACAAGGTTATTTTCGGGGCGCTCCATAGGTATGACCCTGTGCCGTCACAGGGCCCTGTGCTCAGAAGACTTGCTACACCTCCCCGTGCCTCCTGGAGGTATCAGAGGAGAGCTAGCAGAAAGTCAATCTTTCACCTATGACCGCAGGTAAAAGAGAACTCCCCTCCATGTTGTCAGTGGTGGGCACAAAAGGAGGAACAGAAATGAAGTGCTCTGGGCCTCCCCGGTGGCGCAACAGGTTAAGTCTCAGCCTATGAAGCTGTCCGCAGCCGCTGCAGAACGAGTTCGATCCCAGCCAGGGAGCTTCCCACATGGCGCAGCAGACCTCTCCTGCCTCCCCACTGCTCCCCTCAGCAGTGTATCTCAGTGGATCCGCCTGTTCTGCTCCCCACTCTGCTTCTGGTGAATCCTCTCACCGCCTGTACCCCAGCTCTTATATGCATAAATGCATAAATAAATCTTCAAAAAAATAAAAAGGAATGAAGTGCTTCCATCCTGCCAGCGAGAGATATAGGGGAAGACCAGTGGGAAGCGGAACTCCTATTTCTGCTACTTAGCAATCACCCTAATTACCTGAGCGAGAAGCCTGGAGGTCTCGCCCCCCTTGCAGTGATGTGAAAGTTCCACCACCTGCCCTGCTCATGCGGCATCCAAGGAAGTCAACTAAGAGAGAAAGCTTAAGTAACATGCAGGGTCTCAGAATACCCAAAATGTCCAGGTTTCAATAAAATATCACACACCGCATCAAAAACAAAACATCTTAAACAGAATGAAAAAAGACAGTAACTTGATGCTAACAGCAAATACAGCAGAGACGGCGGAAATATCTGATGGTGATTTTAAGCCGCCACCACGAACGTGTTTCAGCAGAAGCTTAGGAACATGCCCAAAACACAGCATAGAGTCTCAGCAAAGAAACATTAGCTATAAGGAAGAACTGGATGGAAATTTTACAACAATAACTAATACAATAAGCTCACTGAGTGGGTGCAAAGGAGAAAGCAGAGGACAGGAAAGAGCCAGGGTGCTTCCCACAGGGCGCAGCAGACCTCTCCTGTCTCCCCGCTGCGCCCCTCAGCAGTGTACTTCAGTAGATCCGCCTGTTCTGCTCCCCACTCTGTCTCTGGTGAATCCTCTCACCCGCCCCCACCCCAGCTCTTCCATGCAAAAAACAAAAAACAAAAAACAAAAAAACCCCCACAAAACACTGAACATAAAACAGAACAATTATGCAATTTGAACACTAGAAAAATCAGATTGAGAAAGGGGGAAAAAAAACAGCATCTCAGGGACCTGTGGGGCAATTTCAAAAGATCAAAAACTGTGTTATCAGAGTCATGGAAGAAAAGGAGAAAAAGGGTCGGGTTTAACAAACACTCGAAGAAGTTCCAAAATTGGTAAAAGGTACAAAATGACAGCTTCGAAAAGCTAAGCAAATTCCAAACATATATCCAAACAAGGCAATAGCAAGACACATCAGTCAAGCTTCTGAAAACTAGAGTGAAGAAAAAATCTTGGGAGGAGCCCGAGAAAACACCTTCCTTCCATGGGCAAACCAATGAGAATGGCAGCTGACTTCTCATCAGAGGCCACAGCGGTCAGAGGAAGTGATCGAACGTTTTTCAAGTGTTGAACTGTCAACCCAGAATCCAGCATCCAATATGAAAATATTTTTCAGCAATGCTGAGGGAAATAAGAATATTCTCAGATGGAGAAAAACTAAGAGAATTTGCCACTAGCGGGTAAGTTCAACAGATTTTTTTTAAAGATTTATTTATTTATTTATTTTTATTTATACATACAAGCTGGGGTACAGGCCAGAGGTGTGGGGCAGCAAGAGGGTTCACCAGAGACAGAGCGGGGAGCAGAACAGGCAGATCAGAAATACACTGCTGAGGGGAGCAGCAGGCGAGGCAGGAGAGGTCTGCCGCGCCATGTGGGATTCTCCCCCACAGGGCGTCGAACTCGCGTCGCCGCTGCCAACAGCTCCACAGCGCAGCGCTTAACCGCTGCACCACCGGGGAGGCCCTCAACAGATTTTTAATAAAGGTACAATCACAATTCAGTGGAGAAAAGTGGCTTTTCAGCAAATGGTTTGGAGTAATCAGCCACGCAAAAACAAAACCAAACAAAAACCTCAGCCTACATCTAACACCTAAAACTAACTCAAAACAGACCACATACTCAAATGTGAAACATAAGACTTTCAGAAAATAATCACAGGAAACTTTCTGGACCTATGTCTTGGCAAAGGATTTTTAAATTTGACATCAAAAACACAGCTCATGGGCCTCCCCGGTGGCGCAGCGGTTGAGTGCTGCGCTGTGGAGCTGTCAGCGGCGTGCGATGCGATTTCGACGCCAAGCCGGGGGGATTCCCACATGGTGCAGCAAACCTCTCCTGCCTCGCCCGCTGCTCCCCTCAGCAGTGTGTTTCTGATCTGCCTGTTCTGCTCCCCGCTCTGTCTCTGGTGAACCCTCTCGCCGCCCCACGCCTCTGGCGTGTATGCATAAATAAATAAATCTTTTAAAATAAGTAATAAAAAAAAAGAATGAAACTGTTATAAACACCCATGTGTAGGTTTGTGTGGTCACAGGTTTTCAGCTCATCTGGGTAATACCAAGGAATGTAATCACTGGATCATCTGGTAAAAGTATGCTTTGTTTTCTAAGAAACTGCCAGACTGTCTCCCAAAAACGGCTGTATGGCTTTGCATTCTCACCAGCAGTGAAAGGGAATTCATCCCTATCAGCATTTGGTGTTGTCATCTTTGCTCATTTTTCAAGTAGACCTGGTGCCTTTTTATTATTGAGTTGTTAAGTCTTTTATATACTCTACATCTAAGTTCCTTATGGAATATATGACTTGAAAATTTTACTACCAATTTGTGGGTTGATTTAAGGCCATTATTTTTCAATGGAAAGGAATATTTAACACTAAATTTGTGACAGTGGTTACTCCTGGTGGCAGGACCATGGGCGAGGTTAGAATTACACAGGTGGATACAGTATAGGTGCTGTGAGTATAGACTCTGGAATCAGCTACGTGGTCTCACCCCAAAGCTGCCAAGTATCTTAGCTGCCCTGTGTCTCAGTTTTCTAATCTGTAAAATGGATATAATAGTTCTTACCTCACATGTGTGTTGTGAGGCTTAAACAAGGTAACATGCCCGAAGAACTTCAGAGTATACTTTATATAAACCTAAACCGTAGTCCAACTTTAGGCACTAAGGTTCAACAATTTCCATTTCATTATCACACTTTATAACATGCATGTCCCACACTTGCTTTGAACTCATCACTGGTTTAACACTTTGTGTGCCGGTGCCCTTTAAATTTACCAGCCTTGGGGCCGGCCATTTTCTGTGCCACCGCATGAATGGTGTAAGCATTCAATAAAACACACACAACTCCTGAACTACTGGGTATTAAAAAAAACTGTAATATCTCTCATAAAACACCTTACACTTCCACCAAAACAATGTGTAAAGCTTCTAGACTGAGGACGATCCAAGAAATAGCTCCTAATAGTTCCAAATAAATCCACCGTGGCGTGAAAACCCGGAGACTAGATGAACACGTATTAATACGTGAGCGGCCACCTGATACTGGCGACAAAAGCACGTACTAATACGTGAGCGGACCACAAAGCCTTAAGTTGTAAGAGGAACAGGGAGGCGCATCCCTGGATGCAGTGCGCCAGGCTCACAGAGGACTCCCTGGGAGGTGGTGAAGCTCTCCAGGCTCCACCCCCTGAGCCTGGGCTGATGAAAATAGGGCAGAGCTGGGACTCTGCTCGTTAAGCTGCTGGAACATTAGGGTAGTTAAGCCATTGATGAAGAGGGTTGTTTGTGGAGAAGCAACCAGTTTGCAGTGTGCCACTTCAGCTTGGACCTTGTCCTCTGCCCAGTGTAGTACAGATGGACTCTGAATGCCAGCCTGTAAATTCTCTCTGCCCTCCCTTTTCTCACTCTGTGTAAATAAATCCTGTTGTTGTCGTTTCTCACCATGTGTCTGCTTTTGAGTTGTGTTCTTTGTTCTTGTGTGTGTGTGTGTGTGTGTATGTAAAAGAACTAGGGTGCAGACTAGAGGTGCGGGGAAGGAGGAGGTGAGAGGTTCACCAGAGGCAGAGTGGGGAGCAGAACAGGCGGACCGACTGAAATACCCTGCTGAGGGGAGCAGCGGGGAGACAGGACAGGTCTGCTGCGCCCTGTGGGTCAGCTCCCTGGCTGGGGGGGAACTCTGGCCCAGGTGGTGATAGTGCTGAGACTTACCCCCCAGGTCAGCAGGGAGACCCTGTTCTGAGTTCTTAATCACATGAGCAGAGGAAGCACTGACCGGATCAAGCCGGCTTCCCCAGGTTTGCTCCATTCCAAAATGTACAAACATATTTAAAAACATAACAAAAGGGCGGGGAGAACCAGACCTTTTAACCTTTAATAAGGGAAAGACTGGGCTATGGGCAGGGTTACCCCCCACCCCCACCCCCATGCTGGCTGTCAGCTCAGCCCTGGCCCTACTCCTTCCCCATCACCCACAAGGTGCCCCAGAACTGCACTCTCAGAAAAGTCCCTGAACCCAGCCAGGAATCACTGGGGGGGTGGGGGGGGTAGGGGTAGGGGAGGTGCCACTTAACACAGCAAGTGACCCAGACTCTGCACCGCCTCGGTTTGCTCTTTAAACGGGGGTGCCTCCCATTAGGTAAAATGTCTCCAGCTGGGCGTGTTAGCTGCTCCCCTCCCGTTTACGCTTCCAGAGTCTCCTTGAGGACCAGAAACGCCTCAGTAGAAAAAGGCCAGGAATGAGACACCAAAACGGACCATCCACAGATCCCCCAGATGCAAAACCAGGGGGGGGCTGTTTTTCGCAGAGTTCCAGAGTTGGGGGACGCAAAGGTCCTCTGAAACGGGATGTCGACATAACCTACCTCCCGGCTGCAGAAAAGCACCAAGAAGTTAACGGCCAGAGTGGAGCTTTGACATCCACATCGCGCGGCGACGGAGCTGGTTTACTGGGGGGGGAACTTGCTACAGAAGAGCGGCCGAAGGGTCAGGCCGGGACGCCGCGGCTGCGACGCCAACTCTGAAAGCGCTGCGAGCCCTCGACCCAGCACGAGGTCCCCGAGGCGCGCCTGGCGTGCGAGCGCCCCCTGGCGGCGCTGGCCGGCGATGGCTAAAACGGCCGGCCAACGGCACTGCTTGCGTTTCCGCAGATGAGCTTGCGCAGCCCTCGCGGGCTTGTTTCTCCCTCGCAGGGAGGCCCTCAGCCAATCAGAGAGCCCCACAGCTATCCTCCCTCCCACCCGCCGAGCTTGGGGGCGTGGCGTTCGATTTTAACCAATGAGAAAGGACTTTCATCTCTCGGCCGCACTCGTGAGGCGCAAAGGGGTGGGGCTGGGAAGGGGTGTCTTGACCAAGATGGCGGCGAGCGGCCTCCGGCAGGCTGCGACCGCGGGCAAGACCGCGGTGAAGCCCATTTTCAGTCGGGACATGAACGAGGCCAAGCGGAGGGTGCGCGAGCTCTACCGGGCCTGGTATCGGGAGGTACCGACCACTGGTGAGAGGCAGCGGGGCGCGCGGGCGCCGCAGGCGGCCTCCCAAGGTCGCCGCCGTCCCGGCCTCCCACTTCTGGGCGGAGCTGAGGTCACAGGCTGGGGCAGAGGGGACTCGGGGTTTAGGGGAGGAGGGTCCCCAGGCCTTGGTGAACCCGACCGAACGGCGACGTCTGGGCCAGACAGCCTTGTCCAGCGTCCGTACCGCGCTTTAGGCGCCCTCGCCCGCTTCAGTTTGTCCCCAGCGGTTTTTACCGAGCCCCTGGGATGGAGCTCAGGGACTGTCATCGACTCACTGATTTTATGAGCGAGGCGCCCAGGGTGCGGGGCCAGCCCGTGGCGGATCTGGAACCCAAAGTCCATCCTAGAGTCCCTGAATATATCTGCAGACGCCCATTGGGGGTCCGTGAACAAAGTGGCTTGGGCTTGAGTGATTCCCACATTCCCCACAGAGAAAGGCATTTCCCCGAAAAACGACTTTCCCGAGATCATCCAGTCAGTCAAGGTGCTTTGTCCAGTTCATCAAGTGAGATGGCTGACCCGCGCCCCTCCCTCTCCCCAACCTAGCTCCCTAGCACTACCTGCCCCTAATATTGCTTAGGAACTCCTCCGCTTCTGCCTGCTCCCTGCCCCTCTACCTTCACTGAGATGTCAGAGAACCAGCCTCACCGGAAAGGTTAGAATTTTAGCTCCCCAGGTGCAGAGACTGTGTCGTCTTATCTTGGCACACCCCCACCCCCACCACCCTCCCAGCGCTGCCCAATGTACTGGATGAAAGAAAAGTTGGGGGGAATCCCATCTAAACTGTCAAGGGCTTACAAATGCCAGGGACTGCCGCTATTTTGCTGTAGTGTGTACTGAGACTGCCAGTCTGGGAGGGAAGGTGTTTGAAGGGAGCAGGAGCATCACAGCAGCCTTTCGCACGGCCACTTGCTTCCCTGCGTGCGAAGCAGTAGAATGTGATGGTTACATGGATTTGCTCCAGACCCTGCTCCTTACTAGCTGTGTGACCTTGAGCAAGTTATTTCATCTCGCCATGCCTCCGTTTCCTCATGTAAAATGAGGATAATATTAGTACCTTCTTCAGAGAGTTGCCTTATTAAATAGGGTAATCTATATAAAGTGCTTAGCATAGGGCCTGGCACTTAGGTATTCATTAGGAACAACTCACCAGGTGGAAGCTTGGGCTGTTCCTATTTGCCTCCCTCAGCCTTTCTCCCTGTCTCCCCAGACAAAATGCAAGCTCTTGGGAGCAGGCGCCACATCCCGTGCTCCTTCATGGCCCCCGGGACCCAGCAGAGGGTGAATGGGATGAATGGGATGAACGGGCAGCCTACATGTTCAGTGACTATCCCATTTTATTTTATTTTTAAGATTTATTTATGCATACAAGTGGGGTACAGGCCAGAGGCATGGGGTGGCGAGAGGGACCACCAGAGACAGTGGGGAGCAGAACAGGCAGATCGTTGGAAATACACTGCTGAGGGGAGCAGCGGGCGAGGCAGGAGAGGTCTGCCGCGCCACGTGGGAATCTCCCCAGCCGGGCGTCAAACTCATTGCAGCTGCCGACAGCTCCACAGCGCAGCGCTCAACCGCTGCACCACCAGGGAGGCCCAACTATCCCATTAAAAAAAAAAAAATGTAATTTCCTCCTGCATCATGTTTTCTCTTCAGTACACCTGTTCCAGCTAGACATTACTGTGAAACAGGGACGGGACAAAGTCCGGGAAATGTTCATGAAGAACGCCCACGTCACCGACCCCAGGGTGGTGGATCTTCTGGTCATTAAGGTAAGTGACCCCGACTGACTTGGAAAAGCACTGTCCGGAGCTTCTCTTCCCAGATGAGCGTTCATTTCCCAAGTTTAAAAAGCAGCTGTGGGGTCAGCGACTATATAGTTCAGTGGGCGGGAATCACCTGGTTAAAGGGGGAAACTCCCCCAGGGCTCGCATTTTCAAACAAAAGAGACGGGAAGAAAAGCTGGAACTCTTGTAGCCTCGCCCCGCTTCACCTGGTTGGCAGCTTACAACTGGCAGTTGGCCAAGTCCTGTGTAAAAGGGATCGAATCCTGGGCCTGACTCCATCTCTGGTCAGCCACATTAGCATCCCTGGGCGCTTCACCCTGGCGTGCACGGGGCCTGCTGACTGCAAGTCTCTCCCCGAACTAGTAAGGCGCAGAGTTAGAGAATATTTGAAAGGCCTCGGGTGCCGTGTAGTGCAGCTGTCATTCTCCAGGTGAAACTGTGGGCTAGACAGAGCACCGTTACTCAACACGTCAGTGCCAGAGCAGGAGACAGAGCCCTGACCCAGCTCCGCATTCCTTCCCCTCGACCGCGCTGACCGACACCCCTCCCTCCCTCCCCTCGCTTGCGCAGGGAAAGATAGAGCTCGAGGAAACGATCAAGGTGTGGAAGCAGAGGACACACGTCATGCGCTTCTTCCATGAAACAGAAGCGCCACGGCCACAGGATTTCCTGTCCAAGTTCTATGTCGGCCATGACCCATGAATTCCCTCAGCGGAAAGATGCATGTTGCTCTCAGTATTTCACAGCACAAATAAACTCACTTCGTGGTAGAATTCTATTGGTGAACCAATGCGAAGCTCTCCTTTGTCGTCTCTCTCACTTTTTGCCTGAACAAGTGTGGCCTTAGTATACACACCACCTGTTCTCTCCCTTTCCTGAAGTGCAGTGTTTCCTGTAAATTAGATTCTCTTTTCTCAGAGCCTCGCGTGTCGGTAAACAGGAAAGATGAGGCCATCTGCTCAGAAACTGCCACACTGGGTACGAGGCTGGATGACTTCGTTAATTTAGCAGCGTTTCTACAGCCTCCAGAATTGGATAGCTTGGTGTGACGGCACAGACGAGCCAAAATTAGCCAGCTCGTGCTGCGAGGGGATCACAGCGACACTCGAGGTACAGAAGTAAAGCTGATGGGCTGGGCTATTTTTCCCTGGGCACCAAGGAAATGGCTGCTCAGAGGCCTCGCCCCTCCGCGAGCATCTGTCCTGGAGAGGAGATTAGCTTCTTACTCAATTAGGCACCTTGCTTAGGGACCCAGCTGCATAGCGCACACGCAGAGAACAGAATATTCCTGTTGTTTTGGCAAACTGGGGCGCAGTTCCAGCGACAGTAGAAAAAATGTTGACAGGTTAATTAACAGATGTTTGCTTTGGATGGTGGTCTTCGCTCTTCTTTCCTGGACAGTCTAAATGCTGGAGAGGGGGGCTCTTCAGTATCGTAAGATATGACCACCCTTAGGAATCCCAAATTTTTCAGCACCAGCAATTCCATCATTATCTTTTTATCTATAGAACCCAAGTTAATCATTCTAATAATGACGTTTCTTGGAGTTTTAAACTAACAGCGCTCATGACTGGCCTGTGATAACTGGCCGGTGTTACTCAAGGCAAAGCGTGAGGCTTAATTAGCCCACAAAGCTTTAGAGCAGGGAAAGCAGTTTCTGCCCGGCTCTTGTAAATAATGAAAATAGGGCCCAGTTTCCTGTAATGGCGCTTGTGGATCCACAGGAGCCTGGAGATCCCGGATTGTAAGTCAAAGGCTGCTGTCTTCGCTGATAAAGGACAGCAGGCACAAGAAACTGCCTACTTGTCCCGAGAAACATGAACCATCATTCAGGCAAACAGCTGATAATTATTATATTTATTCATAATTTGGTTGCGTTCAGTGAATAGCACATCTCAGGGAACCTCCCAGACCTTAAAAATCTGGGCAAAGGTCACAGACCACACAGGGGGCTTCACTGGAATTGGCAGGTTGAGGGGTCTCCGGGGCCCTTCGGCTGACAAGGCAAAGCAGCTGCGAACATCACCAGTTCTCAATTAAGGAGGCTTTCCCCTTTCTGGACTTCCCCACACCTTGGAAGGAAGGGAAGCATCAATGAGTCAGGCAGTGGAGCATCCTGAAAGGGGACTCCAGAGTGGCCCCAGTAAGCACGGCAGGAGAGAGGCAGTTCTGCGTGTGTTGATTCGTTCCTACTATTTACTGAACAGAGACGGTCCCAAGCACTGTAGGGGGCGCTAGGGTATAACATGTTCCCCGCTGGCCAGAGTTTGGGGTGTGTCTGTGTTTAAACATTTGCTACGGAGGGTCATGAGGTCAGTGAGCCGTGGAACAGCCACTTGCAAATGCAGGAGTGAAGGAAGCCTTCACTGATGGAAAACTGGTGGAAATAAAGCAGCGAGAAACAGCCTTCTGATTAGCAGGAGGACCGAGTCGCTTAGGGCTTGTAAGAGTGTGTGGAAGTAGGTGTGGCTGGTAAATGAGCCTATCCAGGTGTCACAGGTGTGACCGGGGGCACAGCAGAAGGCCACGCAGAAGTCCACAGAAGCGGGCTGCATGTGGCAGGCACTGGCGGCGGCGGGAGCTGCACGTGAACTAGGCCTCTATGCAGACTGCAGAGCTCGTGACCAGATCTGACTGGTGAGGACCTCAGCTTCTAAATTTCAGTGTCAAGCTGCTAAATTGAAGCTGTCTGTGGTGGGTGTGTGAGCATATTAAATTGTTGAGAAAATTCGTGGGTTGAAAGGATGAGGGTACATAAAAGGCAAATGAAAAGGCAGACTGGGATCTGACCTAGTTGGAAAAGACCCCAGTGAATTTTTAAGCCATTAAGAGAGCTTTCCTCATCCAACACAGAGAAAAGGCAAAACAGAAATGAGCAAGTGAGTCAATTCATTACAGACCCATGCTGCTGCCTCCAGTGTCCACGCTGCTGCTCCCAGGCCAAGCCACCTCACCCCCTTCCTGCTTTGGTCCATGCAGGGGAAAGGCCGGTCTCACCTGCTAATCGTCGTCGTCGTCATCCTCTGGGACAAAAATGTCATGCTCCTCAAGTAGAGCAGCAAAGTTCTTGCTAATGAGGGTCCCGACATAGAGAAAGGGGATCACGATGGAGAACACACGGAGAAGGCCAAAGGACATCTGCAGGGGTCAGAGGGGACGATGAGCTCTAGAGCGCTGGCAGGACCACAGAAGGCCTGGCCCTCTCAGGGGCAGTCCAGTGCCTCCTGTGGACTCCAGACCCAACATAAACAAATTGATTTTTAAATTCCTGGGAATAATCTGAGCAAGAAAAATGCTTGGAAGAAATAAAGTGATTTTATGGCCATTAAAATGATACTGGAAAGAAAAGTATAAGAAACTCAACATCTGGGGCCTCCCTGGTGGCGCAGCGGTTAAGTGCTGCGCTGTGGGGCTGTTGACAAGAGTCTGAAGCCCAGCCAGGGAGAGTCCCACATGGTGCGGCAGACTTCTCCTGCCTTGCCCGCTGCTCCCCTCAGCAGTGTACTTCCATCTATCTGCCTGTTCTGCTCCCCGCTCTGCCTCTGGTGAACCCTCTCGCTGCCCCACGCCTCTGGCCTGTACCCCAGCTTATATGCATAAATAAATCAATCTTTAAAAAAAAAAAAAAGAAACTCGACATCTAAAATCAGGGCACAACCTGATAATGCCTTGCAGATTCCTATAAACGGTAAGAAAGTACTAAGAACTGGCCTGTGAAGTATGAAGGGATAATCTATAAATTCTTTAAATGACAGGTTCCCTGATGGCTGGGAAATTTGATTTTTACCACATTAAATAGTAAAACCATCTGTTTGAAAAATGAGCATGCCTTTACAAAGAAAGATTAGCTATTTAGATGGACTGGGACAATTTTGATAAAATCTCACCATTTCCTTGTATCCTACAAAGTTGGGGTCTCAAGAAACTTTTTCCAGCTATGCCTTTCTCTTCCCCAACATGCACCCTGCTTTGTTGCTGAACTCATTTGTCGATGGGAGCTAACATCGGCCAATACAGAAACCCTATTACTTACAGAAACCACAGGCCTTACAGAAACCCATGTGATAACATTTGGTGTTGGGAGAAATGGGACCTGGTGGGGATTCACCAGCAAAAAACCTGGATTCCAGGACCTAGTTCAGCCGCTAGCTTTGGACACTGGCCTAATGCCTGTAAAAACAGTAATTGTAGTAATTCCCTGCAAATCTCTCAGGACGGCAAGTCACGTGAGTTAAATACTAGATCAAAACTCATGAAAAATGTAAGGCCTGTCCCACATACCTCAATTAACAAAGGCCTTTCACCCCATCCCCTCTGAGATACAGAGCAGAGGCGCCCAAGTTTTGCCTGTTACATAGGAGGCTGCGGGCATCTGGAGCGCGGTCACGCTCCTCGTGATAAGCTAGTGCAAAATACCGTCTTTCTCAGTTCCTGTCCCGGGTTCTGTCCCCATGCTCCCAGCTCAACCCTCGGATCTAGCCCGACCCTTTCCTTCCACCTGTCAAAAGCAGTTCATTAGCACAAAACTGTGTCCTTAATCGGACTTCCGGTCTAAGGCAGTTGACGATTGGCCTCTGCTCCTATCAATCAGCGTGACCTGCACACAGGCCCCCCAATGATTGGCCTCGGCCCCTTCGCCCCACCTCCAGGCCGACACTCACTTTCACGGGCTTGGGCAAAATGGCTCCGCTGCGAGTAACGATGACTGACCTCGACGGTACCAGGCTCCGACCTGAGCCGCTCTGTCCGGAGGAGACATCGCCACCTGGCCTCAAGGTCGGCCCGCTCCGGAGAGCCCGGGATCTGACGGGGGCCAAAGCCAGCCAGCGAGCCGCTCCAGACGCCATCTCCCAGCTCCGCCCCCAGCCCAGCAGCCGGACCCCACCGCCTTGCCTGGGTGATGCCCTCGGAAGAACGCCAGCCTCGCGAGACTTCCAGGAGCAGACGAGAGGTCCAGCCCTAGCACTTGCGCAGTGCGCCCACTTCCTGTGGCGGGAGGGAAAGGCTTCTGTTACTGACGCGGCGTGATGACGTCACGGGACGGCCACTGAACTCGCCGCTGGTGGCAACGTCCGCTCGGGCTGGTCGCGCGAAGCCGCGATTCCTGCTTTGGTTCTCGAACACTTGTATTTTTCTGACCCTTTAAAGATATCCAAATTCGTCGGCTGTACCTCTAGAATGGTTTGGAATTTTATTTCAGGCCAAGGTACATGTAACATACCAAATGGAAAATATATCAAAAAGAGGGAGAAGGGAGCTGCTGCTCAAATTCACTTTGCAGGTGGTGGTTGAAATAAACTGGTGGAACCCAGATGAGTAAAAAAACTGCGTCTTTTAATCATATAAAAAGTGCCGTCACAATAAGAAAGGTGCCTCGCGTGTGCATAAGACGAGGTGCAGCGGGCTGTCGGGTTCCTCTTCCTGGGTTCTGGCCCCAGGCGGCATCTCGGCCTCCTGGACTGAAGACACTTGGGGGCCTCTGTCTCTACACCTAGCTGCCCACACAGTCCAAGGCCCCAGTAAGGGAGAGGGAGGCTAAAGGGGGCAAATTGTGTGTATGGTGGGGGGTTGCTTCTCCAACCTGCCTGCATCTTCCACCCAGCCACCGCGGGGGCTCAGGCTAGCCCGCCCTGGCTCTGCCCGCCCTGGCTCTGCCCACCCCCACCTGGTCACTTCGCCTCCCAGTGCGAAGAGGAGGAAAACGCTTGTTGGTGAGAGCAGCGATGAGAGGGTCTTGGCAGATACCCACTGGGTGACAAGCAGGACTGTGGAGGAGCCCCCAGGGCGTTCAGGACCGGGAGTACCTCTTGGGGAGCCCAGTCAGGAGAGAAAGAGTTTATCAAAGGGTTCTGGGAATTCTGTGCCCAGATTCCTAGAAAGCCCAGAGCTGAGAACCCACGGAACCGCCTGGCTCCTCCCCGGAGCCACACTGTCTCTCCGCTTCAGCATCCCATGGGCAGCTCAGGAGCTGGTGCTGAGGACAGCACAGGAAGGGTTTCAGCTGACGTATAAAAGCCACCAGCCCCTCCTGGGGCAAAGAGCAGCACCATCCTTGACCGGGGGAAGGGGGTCAAACTTTCCAAGCAAAATGAATCCCGCTTTGTTGGCTAGTCCCCCCTCGGCCAAAGGGCCCCAACCCAATCTTCCTACCACTCAGGAAACAGTGGGCCCCAGAAACCTCCATAGCAATAAATCTACTTCTTCTGGCAATGTCTGCAGTGTCCCTCAACACGCAGGCAAAAGCAGGCAACTCTGGTGCTTAAATGAGCCTGTGACTCCTGTGCTGGAAACTGGCTGTTGAGTCCTGTGCGCTGGCCTGAGGCCACAGGCCAGTCCCCTCTGACTCCAAGGCACTAACATTCCCTAGTGGGGCAGCGGAGTCCGGTCAAAGACTTGGTCTCCCTCTGCGGTGCTGAGCAAGTGGCCTCTCCTCTCTGGGCATAGGAAGTAAAGGGCTTGGAAGGAATGATTCTCAGTCTCCCCCAGGCCTGAGGGTGGGCCTGGGACCTGGAGAAAACCCAGAAAGCACAAAGGAGAGAACCCTTCCCTCAAGACGGCAACTTCAGAAACGAGTAAACATGAAACTATAAAAGCACTGGCCCTGGCGTCCCGACCAGCAGGACAAACCTGAAGGGCCCCAGCTCAGGGCCTGGCCTGCTCCTCACACGCTGGCTGCCTCGCCCGGGCCCTCTGCAGCCACCCCCGCCTGAGCTCCATGATCTCCTGGCCGTACCACTCGTGCAGGGTAGAGAAGCAAGAGCTCTCAGGGGACACGGGGCTCTGCCCCCGGCCTAGGAGGAGGCTGGCAGGGCCCTGAAGCTCCCACTCTGCCGAGCTCCGCCCGGCTGGCCTGCCGCCCCCTTCCTCCACCAAGCCCATCGGGCTGCAGTCCCTGGAGAGGGAATGGCCGTTCTCCAGGCCCAGGGGCCAGTGGTCAGGAGCCTGGGGCTTGCAGCGGCTGCTGATGGCCTTCCTGGATGAGCAGCGATGCCAGGCCAGGCGGTGGCGGGCCTCCCGCAGCTGGCTCTCCAGCTCGGACACCACCAGGCGCATGTAGCCAAAGCTGGCCCTGGAGAGAGCCTTCACCCAGGCCTCCTGGGCCACTGGCCCATCTGCCGCAAGCAGTTGGGGGCGCACTCCAGGGGCATCGAAGCGGATAGCGAAGGCAAACTCCTCGGGCACAGGCGCCTCGGCTAGCTCCACCGTGCAGCCCTCCAAGACCACCAGGCTCAGCGGGGCCCGGCCCTCTGGACTCTCAAAGGAGAACAGCAGGTTGCCCTTGAGGACAAACCAGCACCTCCGTCCAGTGCCACTGGGGATGGATGGAGTCCCTGCCCCCCACCAAGTGCGCAGGAAGCCTGTGTGGTCTGCTGGGGAGCCGCTCAGGGCATAGTGGGCCACACTCCTCTCGTTCAGCTTCATGGTTCCGGAAAGAACTGTGCGGAGAGAGAGGCAGAGAAGTGAGGATCAGAGGGCCGGCACCCTGGAGGAGACCAGCCCTGCTGTGTGCTGAGGTTCTGAGCTCCTCCATGAAAGGAGCTGGTCTCCCTTGCCTGTTCCCTCAAGGGTCACGCACAGTGCGGAGCAGCAGAGGCCTCCGAGAAGAGGGTGTGACCCACCAGACAAAGGCCCTGCTCGCTCTGTCCCACCAGGTAAGCGCTCCGGTTTCCTTTTCTACCCTCTGGGCTTAACAAACTTGGTTTTCTTCCATTTCCAGGGGAAAGAGCATCGGCAGGAAGATCTCATCTGAATGGCTGACCACCGCGTGACAGCCAAAGCAAGGTGGTTTCAACCGAAACCTCCAGACGCTGGTGTTGCAAGGACGCACGTGCTGACCCTTGCCCGCTCCCCCTTCTGCTCCCTGTAACTCTGGGTAAACATCCCTGCCCTTGGCCAAAGGGCAGAACGGTGTTGCTCAGACACAAGTCTGCTGCCCTCTTCAATTTGTCCACAGATTAAACTACTTTCCTCCTCAAACTGTTTCCTTTTATTGGCCAAGGGCCTGAGAACAGCTCTCGGAATCAGACCAGCAGGGGCTGGGGGGGGCAGCTTGCCCCGAAGAAAAAGGCCCCAGCTGAGCTGAGCCCAACCCCAGAGAAACTGTTTGGTTTTAACCTTCCCTTCACGGGACCCCTTAGCACTGGCCCTGAGGTCATCCCTGCAGGGCTCCCCACCTGCCTGGGCCCCCTCCTTTATGAATGGCAGTTGTCCTTTGATAAGACTCTGCAGCCCTTGGGCTGGGGGCAGGCGGGGCACCGAATCCCACGGAGCTCCTGACTGAGGGAAAACAGAGGCCCCAGAGCAGTGAAGGGGAGTTGTTCAAGGTCAAGTGGGAAGCAAAGCTGGTTTCCTGACTCCCTCACACCTCTGGGGGTGAGTTTTAGCAGTGACCCACTTACCAGCAGAGCTCCTTGGATGGGGGCAGGCCCCCCTTGTCTGGACACACTGCTGAATCCTGCGACCACGTGCTCCCCAGGGCGCCTGCAAAACAATTCCCAAACCCAGTCAACCCAACCTAAAGGATGAGAACTCCTACCCAAACTTCGGGGCCCACTGAAACCACTGCCGCCTCCAGGGAGCCTTCCCTGACCTCTGACCATCCACTCAGCGGGCGGTCTGGCCCCTGGGAGCAACTGAAGGGGCTGGGTCCCACTGTCTAGATCTAGCACCTCATCTCCCTGCTCTCTGAGGCAAGGTCAGCACTAAGTGCTGTAAGTGTGGGCTTTAAGTCCCTGACCCCAAGGCCAACCCCCCACTAGAACTAAGGTGGTCTAATGGCCAAGGTGATCCGGTCCAAGGTCACCCAGCCAGCAGCCCCTCGCTTTTGTTTTCTTCATCCCACAATGGGCTCCTTTGTGTTTACAGCGCTGTCCCCAACCCCTGGTGTGACCCCCAGTTCCCATCCAAAGCAGGGCTGGGTGAGGCCCTTGGGAAGTATTTGTTGAATTACCTGGGTGTACAACACCGGACAAAACAAAGACCCTCCCTCCTGGACCTATACATTCGGCTGGGGTGACACACCAAACACCCCGAAATAAATAACAATAAACTAATTTAGAAAATAATTAAATCACAACGTAAAGGCTGTGGACACACAGGGTCCTGGGATGGGGGTCACAGACGTTTGCAGACGAGGCCTCACCTCCTGCGGGGTCCAGCATCCGGTGGGCAGGGAGGAGGGTTTCCCCAGAGCTGTCTGGGTCCCCCTCCGCATGAGCCTGGGAAGGGCGCCCCCGCGGGACAGCACACCCAGCGGGAGGCCCGGGCACGTCCTCTTTTGGGACTCTTTTGTTGGAGGCACCGGGTAGGGAACCACCGCGTAGGCTCCTGGTGCCCTGTCTCCTTCAAACAGGGGTCGCTCACGGGGCACTCCCAGGCGCGCGCCGCGGATTCGGGGTGCAGCTGCCACCTCGGTTTCTCACTCGCGCATCAGACTGTCCCTCCACGTCCCCACGGCCACGCCTTCCTGGGGCTGCTGCCTCCCGCGCCCGCCCGCCCGCCCGCCCGCCCGCGCTCACCGCCGCGCTGCCCCAGGCGACCAAGGCTGGGGAATCCGCGCCTCCGCTGGCTGCAGACGTGGCTGCGGGACACCCCGCCCGGGCGGCTCCAGTTACCGCCCCCACCCCTCTCCGCCCAGGGCTCACCAGGCCTTCCGATCCCTCAGCTGCTCTTTGATCCACGCCGGAGGGAAACTGAGGCCAGAGAGGCCGGGTCTAACCTGAGCCCAGAGCTGGTCAGTGGTGGACGGCCTTGAACCCAGGGCCCTGCCGCCGGCCGCACGCGGTCCTCCGAGCCAGCTGTCCTTCTGCTCCCCCTTCAGTCCCCCTCTCTCCCTCTCTCCGCCTGCCCGTCCCACTTCTCCCGCAGAGCTGAGCCTGGGCCGGCCCTGGCCTGGGATGCCTGCCTCCTCTGGGCGGACTCCTACCCAGCCCCCAACCTCCAGCCTCCCGACCAGGTCCCTGGGGTGCCCAATTCCTGCTTCTGAGATTATTCATTTCTGCTTCCACCACTCCCAGCGGCCCGCAGGCCACTCTGTCTGCCTGTTGCCTGCGCCTGCGGGGAAGGTGGCGGGAGCGCACAGCCCAGACCTGAACCGGCTCAGAGCTTGGGTCCTGGCAGTTCCTGCAGCCTACAGCCCTCCCACTAGAATTCTCAGGGCTCCTTGACATCAACTGGGTCCCCTCCCTGGCCATGGACTCAGCTGGCCGGGCTGCAGGCTTCCCTCACGGCCCGGCCTGGTGTCTTCACCACAGCACTAACCACTACAGAAACGGCCTCCACTCTGCCACTCTGCTGCTGTCTCCTGTTTATTATCCGTCTCCCCCCCTCGACTGCATTTGATTAAGAATAGAAAACCTGATAAACATGTTAGAAGGTAGTAAGTGGTATGGAAGGCACAGAGGCGTTGGGAATTGTGGGAAGCTTGCACTTTTACACAGAACGGCCAGAAGGTGACATTTGAGAAATGAAGAGATAATCTTGTCAAAATCTGGAGGAAGAGCATTCCAGGCAGAAGGAACAGCCAGTGCGGCATGCCTGAGGCCCGTGGCATTTGAGGAACTGCAAGGAGGGCAGAGGGGGGGCCAGGCGGGAAGTGGGGAAGGACAGAAGGTGGTGTGAGAGCACGCAGGGTGGGCCTGTTACTCCAGGCAGAGGGGTGGGCTGCAGGGACCCAGTGGGGAGAGGCCAGATGAGGCCAGATGCAGCCTCCGCAGGCCAGTGGGGCGGGGGCTGCCGCGAGAATCCGGCAAAAAACTGACCAGGGCTGGGAGAGCATGGGGAGAAGGCCGGGGCAGGGGGGGTTGGGAGGTGGAGAGCAGGGGCTCCCTGAGCCTGGGCGTGGGGAGTAAGAGGAAAAGGGAGACAAGGAGAGCCCCAAGGTTTTGGCTTGAGCACCTGGAAAGACAGCGGCCATGAGCCGAGACACGTAAGGAGGCAGGTGTTCCACCCGGTCAGTTATGGCCTGCAAGAGCAGAGAGAGAGTGGAGCTTCTGGCACCTAGTAGTTACTCAATAAACATTTGCTGAAAGGGGGAAGGAAGAGGCAGGTGACGAGTATCAGGTGGGTAAGCAGAGCCCCCAGGCTGCGCAGGAGCCCACCTGGCTTCCTCTCTCCACCACCCTCCTGCACCAGCCGACCCAGAGGCTCGCTGCGGGCCACGTTTCAGGACAGCCCCTCATTTGCATTTTACAAAGGCCTCGGCGGGATCTTACGCCACGGCCATTTCATGAGCGTCCACAGCGTGCAGTGCCCTGTCCGAGGCTTCAGGGACCCCCGAGGGCGAAAGGACTAGCTTCGCCCGCCCTGGGCCGGAGCCGACCGCCTGTCGGGTGCCTAAGTCAGCTCTGCTCGTGCCCGATTCGGGAGCGCGCAGAACCGGAACTCGGAGGGGGCGGGGCCTCGGGGTGGGGCGGGGCCCGGCGTTGCTAAGCTTCCGATTGGTTGCTGCGGGCAGGGCGGCCGGCCCCGCCTTTGGAACGTGCAGCCGAATCCCATGGTTGCCGCGGCCAGCGGCGGGCGAGTTAGAGCCGGCGGGGGTTCTGAGCGGCCGGGAGGTAAGGGCCACCGGGCCGGCATCCTGCGGGTGGGAGGGAGGGAGGGAGGGTCCCCGCGCAGGGGCGCCGGGGAGCTGGGGCGCGGGCGTGCCGGCCTCGGGCGGGGCCCCCCAGAACTGGGTCCGGCCCCCGCACCTCTCTTCCTGGATGTCTCCGGCCACTGCTGCTCTCTGGCCCTGACCCGGCGGGGAGCCTCCCTTGGGCGTCCGGGGTTCCCAGCACTGCAGAGGGGGCGAAGTCTAAAGTTCAAGACTCCTTGTTTAGTATTTCTGGAGGAACCCAGACCCGGGGAAGAGATGACTGGGGGCGGGGCGCGGAGGGCGGCAGGGGTGCCAAGAGTGGGATCCGAGCCCAAGGTTAAGGGCAGCCCTAGCCCGGCGGTAGTCACCCCTGTGCTTTTCTGACATTGCTTAGTCTCCAAAGCCCAACACGCAGAGGTGACAAACGCAGATCTGGGCCGGTGCTGAGACGCTGAGTGGCGAGCAATGCTGCTGCAGACAGGTACCTGCCGTCGCGGTTGGCTTTGGAAGAGTGGTGACCAGTTGGGGCGGAGTCCTCCAGTGTCTGGGTCCCCTTCTCTGATATGGGCGTGTGGGGAGACTTGTTCCTCTCTTATTCTTGTAGCTGGGTAGGAAAGGAGAAGATGTTTCAAACTTGGAATCGGTTCCCTTCCAGAGAGCCCCTGCAGAGGCGTTATCATGTGTGATCCCGGCATGTGCTGAGCACAGCCTAGTAAAGTTGGGACTCCACCTTACAGATAAGGAAACTGAGGCTGGAGAGGGGGAGGGCTCCCCCAGGTGAACCAGGGTGCAGGCCCAACTTGGCTGACCTCTTAAGCCCTTCTCGGGTCTCTTGGGGCCGGGGTGGAGAACAGAGCACCTGGATGGGACTCAGGAGACCTGGAGGGCTGCCTTGGTGACCTCCAGCTCTGTGTGAATGGAGCGGGGTAGCTGATGCAGGTATAGAAAGGTATCGCCTCAGGTGTTCGTTTTTGCTAAGTCCAGCATTGCTGCGGCAAGAGCATATGGGGGCCTCTAGCACACGGCCTCCCCCAGGCCCCTCTGCCCACTCGGCAGGGTGCAGGAGCCTGCAGTTGCAGGAGAGCCAGTTACCCTTAGTCTGGCATGCCCCTGTGTGCTGTGGCACCCTCTGTGGAGCCGAGCAGGCTGGGGCTGAGGTGGGAGCTGGGCCCTGGGAGCCACTCACCGTCCTCCCTCCACCCTCCCTGCAGTGCTTGTGCTGGCCCTGGTGGCCCCGGTGCTGGTGCTGGAGAACGGGCTCCTGCGGAGGCCACCCATGGGCTGGCTGGCTTGGGAGCGCTTCCGCTGTAACATCAACTGCGACGAGGACCCAAAGAACTGCATCAGGTGAGGAGGCCACGCTGCCGACGAGCCTGGCCGGGGCCCTCCGCTGTGGGGGCAGAGGATGGAGGGCGAGCTGGGAAAGGAGGCAGGGTCAGAGGCCCCGTCCAGAGAACCTGCTGCAGAGGTGACTTTGGAGACACTTTGTACTCGGTCTTGTGACCTGCTGGGGCTTGTGACCTGCTGGGGCCGCATCAGGTACTGGGAAGGAGATAAGGCCCTAGCCCAGAGCCACCCCTGGCCTGGGGGGCCAGCGGCTCCTTCCACTCCACCCTGCACTCCCAGGACCCGATCCCTGGTGTTACTTTACTTGCTGTCTGATGAGTCTTCAGCTGACAGCTGGCCGTGGATCTTCTAACCTGGAGTCACACTCAGAACACCTGAGAAGTCTGAACAGCACTGGGGGGCAAGGGAGAGCGCCTCCCCCCCCACTGAACTGCCCCATCCCCCGCCCCAGTGAGCAGCTCTTCATGGACATGGCCGACCGGCTGGCCCAGGATGGCTGGCGGGACCTGGGCTACACGTACCTCAACATCGATGACTGCTGGAGCGGCGGGCGCGACGCCCAGGGCCGCCTGGTGGCTGACCGCAAGCGCTTCCCCAAAGGCATCGCCTTCCTGGCTGACTACGTGAGTGGCCAGCCCGCCCTTCGCCCTGCAGGGGAGCATGACTGAACTGCTAACCTGGCCCGCTGTGGTGGCCGAGAGCCTGAAGGGCGTCTTACCCAGCCTGGGGTTTCAGGAAGGGTCTCCGGAAGAGCCAGCAGCAGGGAGCTGGCACTGCAGGCGGAGGGGTGGCAGAGGCAAAGCTCCGGAGACCAGAGCGGCCCCCAAGTGTGTACTGGGGGGGTGGGATCGTGGGGCGGAGCCAGACCAGTGGGCTGGGGCCCTCTCCTGGGTGTGGGAGGAACCACAGGAGGTGCCTGACCTAGACAGATGTGCCCGAGGCGGCCCTCAGAGTCCCACCTGGGCCCACTGTGTCTCCCGTACAGGCTCACTCCCTGGGCCTGAAGCTGGGTATCTACGGGGACTTGGGCAACTTCACCTGCATGGGTTACCCGGGGACCACGCTGGACAAGGTGGCCCTGGATGCTGAAACCTTCGCCGAGTGGAAGGTGGACATGCTGAAGCTGGACGGCTGCTTCTCGACCCATGAGGAGCGGGCCCTGGGTGGGTGCCCCAGCTGGCCGGGCCATCAAGGAGACGGGCGGTGGCCTGGAAGGCCCACCAGTGTGCAGTCCTCTTTCTCCCCCAGGGGCTGGGGGTCTTGGCTCCCTGGCCTCCTCAAGATGGGCTGGCACTGTGTCCCTGTCCAGGAAATGTTTGCGGGGCACCCCTCTTTTGCACCTCCATTTCCTCACATTTTGAGGGAAAAGGTGTGGGCTGAGGCCTCACATTTCCTCCTGTGGCTCCTTGGTCCTGAAACGTGGGGGTTGCACCTCTCTAGGTTACCCCAAGATGGCTGCTGCCCTGAATGCCACAGGCCGCCCCATCGCCTTCTCCTGCAGTTGGCCAGCCTATGAAGGGGGCCTCCCCCCCAAGGTAAGCCTCACGGCCCCCTGCACCCAGGCCCCTCACCTCCTGGCGGTCAGGACACCTCACTAGTTGCCCCAGTGTGGCTCTGTAGGGTCATCTGTGCGGGGTGGGGGGACCTCGGCCAGATGGGGCTCTCAGAGGAAAGGTGGCCTTTGTCAGGTGGACTGAAGGGCTGGGCCTTCCAGGTACAGGAGCCCCTTGCAATGCGCCGGCCCAGCAGGCAGCGAGGAGGCCGCATCCTGGCTGCACTGAGGGGCAGGGGAGCCGGGTGTGGGGACAGGCAGGTGGGGCCCAGCCTCTGAGGCCTTGTGAGCGCCTCACCAGGACCACCTGCACCGGGGCACCGGAAGGGGTGGGGCCGGGCCCACAGGCCAGAATGCAGGCAGAGGGCGGGGCCCCCACCGAGAGCACCCCAGGGCGGGAGCGTGGCAGGAGGGCTGTGGCTCTCCCAGCTGGGCACCTTCCCTGGCTTGTCCCCAGCCCTGGCCTCCGGGCAGCGGGGTGCGGGGTGCGGGGTGCGTGTGGCCGGCTGGACTCTGCTTCCCCACCCCCAGGTGAGCTACAGCCTGCTGGCGGACACCTGCAACCTCTGGCGCAACTACGGCGACATCCAGGACTCCTGGGAGAGTGTGCTCGCCATCCTGGACTGGTTCGTGGAGCACCAGGATGTGCTGCAGCCGGCCGCAGGCCCCGGACACTGGAACGACCCGGACATGGTACCGGCGTGGGCCCACTCCCCACTGCCCCGGGCCGTCTCCTGGGCTGCTCACTCCTGCTTCTAGAACAGCCTTTCTGAAGTGTGTCCTTGAGCCCGCTGCATTAGATTCACCTTGGGAGCTGGTTTCTGAGTCTGTTCCCCGGCCCCCGGCCCCCCACCTCTGGGATCAGAATGTTCAGGGAGGCCTCGGAATGCTCATTGCGCACGTTGTCCCTGCCGTTGCTGGAAACTTGAGGGCACCTTGAGAGCCTGTGCGGGACCTTCCTCTGCGGCGGGGGTGGGAGTCACGGCTGTCCCCTCTTGCAGTCCCTCCCTCCCTGTCCTTGCCGGCTGGTCCGGAGCCCGGACCCCGTCAGCCCCTGCAGAGCCTCTGCAGGACCAGCTGGCCCTCGTGCCGAGCTCACTCACGGCCCCTGGCGGCACGTTCTTCTGCAGTTTGCCTTACAGTGTTCTAGCTGTTTCTTCGCTTAGCCAACAAGCGTTTACTGCCAGTGACAATTAGAACAACTACTAGGCCAGGCGGTAGGCACCCGGAGCAGCAGAAATTGGGCTGCCTGAGGGGCCCGAACCCAGCTCTGCCTCTGACCTTGGGCCTTTAAAATGCCTGCACAGGCTGGACGCACCCTGGGTCTAAAGCGCTGTCACCGAGAACGTAATCGTGTTGCCTCACTGGTAACTGCTGGGGTTCTGGCTGTGGCCCCCTCCTGGGGCCACGAGTCCCTGCTGCCCAGGTGCTTCCCAGCCCCCGCCCGCGCTCCTTCACTCCCATCTTATAGGTGTCGTGGGGACGGGGTCCCGTTGTCATTGGCGCGGCCTGTGGCATGGCCGGAGCATATAGCCACCCCCCAGTGCTGACAGAAAGCTGAGGCTCAGCTAGAAAGTGACTTGACTCACCCTGAGGCCACACCTCTGGGGAACGGTGTTCGCAGGCCCCGGGGCGCTCTCCCCGCAGAGCTGACTCACGCTTGCGCTCCTCTGCCCCCAGCTGCTCATCGGGAACTTTGGCCTCAGCTTGGAGCAAGCCCAGTCCCAGATGGCCCTGTGGACGGTGCTGGCGGCGCCCCTCTTCATGTCCACGGACCTGCGGACCATCTCCCCCCAGAACATGGACATTCTGCAGAACCCGCTCATGATCAAGATCAACCAGGACCCCCTCGGCATCCAGGGGCGCAGGATCCTCCAGGTACTGGCGACGGAGGGCGCAGCAGGCTGGGGGGCTGGGCTCCCCTGAGAAGGCCGCGTGCCTGGGGCAGGTGGGCTCCCAAGTCCGCTCAGTGCCCCCTCCTGGTCGCATTCAGTGGAGGACTTAGCTGGGGGCTGCCCCGGCTGTCCCCGCTTTGCCCAGGTGAGGCAGGGCGAGACCAGGGGCACGAGGGACCTGGGGGGACGGCACTGCACCGCAGGCCTGGGACAGCGAGCGTCCGCCATGGCCAGCAGGGCTGGGGCGTCCTCCAGCGCGTCGCTGGGGACACCCCAACACTACCTGGCCTTTACTGCTGTAGCGCAGCCGCATGTGCCGGACACTAGATGCACTTTCTCCTCCCGTCTTACACATGAGGAAACGGGGCTTGCCGAGCCCGGAGAGCTGGGCCTGGGCCACACCGTCAAGGCACGAAGGGCCTGGCCCGGCGGAGCGGCCGCACAGCCCGTGCTCTGCGCAGCTCCTCGCCTCTGGCAGGAGCAGTCCACACGGCGGAGGCGGCGCCGGTGCGAGCGGCGATGCCCGGACTGGCCGGCCCCGGCAGAGGAGCTGCTGGTGGAGCGGCCCAGGGCCCCCAGCCGGCGGCCGCTCGGGGCAGAGGTCCTCACTCCCACCGGACAGTGCCCCCGCTCCAGCCGCCGTCCGCAGCTGCTCTTCCCGTTGTCCTGTGTGTGTTGGGGAGCGTCTCCTGGGTCAGGGAAGGGAAGGAGGAGGCGCTAGATAAGTTGGGGTGCTGAAGAGCTATGGTATCCTCCAAGCTTCTGTGTGACCCAGAACTCAAGGGAGGGCTGGGCAGGGGACCCGGGGGCCTGCTGAGCAGCCCTCTCTGTGCCAGGACCGGTCCCACATCGAGGTGTTCCTGAGGCCCCTGGCCAACGAGGCCTACGCCCTGGTCTTCTTCAGCCGCCGGACGGACATGCCGTACCGCTACCGCACCTCCCTCGCCCAGCTGAACCTCACCAGCAGCCCACTGTACGAGGTGAGCGCCCTGCGGCCCGCGGCGCCTCGGCTTTGCGGGGAGGGCACTGCAGAGGCGGTCCTCACTCACACACGGCCCCAGCTCTGGGCCCTGGTCCTCGGGCGGGTGCTGGGGGGCTGTCCTCCGCACGGCGACCCCAGCCACGCGGATGGGACTGCTTGCACAGATGAGCCCCGTGGGCCGGAGGCCGTGCGCGTCCCCCCGTGGGTCAGCCCTTGCCGGCTCGCTCCTCAGGTCCGCCGCGCGCTGGGCTTCCGCTGCCTGTGTTTGGCCACCTGCTGGCTCTGGTGGTGGAGATGAATGGGGGGATTCAGGGCACCCACCTTGCGAGGGCACAGCAGACAGGCCAAGTCCAGGCTTGGACGTGCCCTGAGGGGTCTCCGCGCAGCCCTTCTTACTGCTGCTGCCCCTCCCGCTGCAGGCCCAGAACGTCTACACGGGCGACGTCATCAGCGGGCTCCAGGATAAGACCAACTTCACGGTGGTCATCAACCCTTCGGGCGTGGTGATGTGGTACCTGTATCCCATCGGGAAGCAGGGACAGGCCCCGTACTGAGAGCTGGGACGCGTGACAGGCTGCGGAGCCCCGACTACGGAGCCCGGCGTGCGGCGGTCTCCGCTCCCAGGCCCACCGGCGGCCTGACCCACCAGACCCCAAGTGCGGTCTCAGGGCCGGGTTCCACACCCTGCCCCGGGTGCGCCATCACGGAAATGCAGTGACTTCTCTGGCCTTCCCGGCCTCGGCCACAGACGTCGCTGAGCAACTGGCCGCCGCGTGGGTCCTCACAGGCCGGCGGAGATGCCCGTCGGGATTCCGGCCTCTGACCTCTGTGCTCTGCAGTCGGGTGCTGGAAATGTCTTTCTCATTAGGATGGGTCTGACCGCGGAGGGGGTGCCACGGACCGTGACTGGCTCTCCTGCCTGGAGAAGGCCTGGCAGGCGGACACCGCGGGGTCACCTCGGTTCCCTCGGGTGGTCACCAATAAAACCGCTCTTTAGTCCAGTAGTTGCAACGTGGACCTGGGCTTCGGCCTTCAGCTGGGGACTCCTTCAGTACACGGGGTGCCCTGACAGGAGCCTGGCAGCTCCTGGCCCCCACGCAGCAGAGCGACCTGCAGATGGACCTGCTGGGCAGCCAGATGCCCCAGCAGGAAGCCGGCCCCGCCCTGCCCTGCCCAGGGGTGCCCCTTCCTCGCCCCTCTCGGATGTTACGGCGTCTGCTGGCCACGTCCCCACTCACCCTGCGCTGCTCAGCGGAAGCGTCTGGTCTGCGAAGAACTTGGTGTCCTTGCTGCCTTTGGGCTTGTGCGTTCCTGATGCGGTTTCGTCCCGTCGTGCCCTGGGGCTAGTGGGGGTGAGGGGTCGGCTCCGCTTTCTCCCCCAGAGCCCCTGCAGCTTGTCCTCTGCTCGGCAGTGCCCCCGCCTCCCCCTTGTTTCTCCACCCTGACCTGATGGCAGAGGGGTCTCCAACCCCTAGCTGGGTTCACTGGCATGCAGGGGCTCTCCGCGTCTCAGGGACACCTCAGAGCTGCTGTCCTGGGGACTGGAGCACAGAGTAAAGGCTCCCCACTCTGGACCGCCAGCCTCCGGCCCCGCTCCCCACGCCCTCCTCTTTGACTGAGGCCACAGGCAGCTGCCTCCCAGGTTCCTCCTGTCTGCGTTTGGGAAGCCGGCAGCAGAGCAGGCGAGGTCGCGCTCTGTGGCCTGGATGTGGGCGACCCCGGCCTGCACGCTCCTGCCCCGTAGGAGCGCTTCTGTGTGGGGTCCCCACGCCCCCCCCCCCGCCCCGGGCTGGCGGTCCCTGTATCCAAAATACGGTATAAGGAACGCCATAGCTTCACTTGAGAGCCTGGAGCTTCGCCCTCTCCAGTGGGTGCCTCGAGGTCATGGTCGCTCAGGAGAGCAGCAGCTCCCTCGTGGGCACCTGTCACCCTGCGCGTAGGCCCAGCTTTAGGTCTTGGTGATAGTGTTGTTCAAGCCAAATGGAATTCTCCGGGGGGATAATTCTTTTGTCGGCCCCAGAAAGAAGGTCTTCCCGCCACCCTGGGACACGGTGGACAGTGGTCGAGACCATGGACTTGGGAGTTGGGCCCAGGACTCAGTCTGGCCTCCACCAGGCTCCGCTTGCCTTCCAGACCCAGAGTGGCGCCGTACCTCTCCCCGCTGTGACCTGTCCTTCTGTCCTGTTTATTCTCTCTCTAGCCTTTACTTTCAACACACGCCCTGCCAGGCTTCAGGATGTTGTTTGCGCCCTTTTTCCCAACACAAGTTAGGAACTCAGTTATTTTTCCCAGTTCAAGGCAACCTGATCTGGACCCAAGAGTATCCTCTTTCTAAAAGCTTTTTATTATAGACCTTTTCAAACAAAAACAAAACAGGACAGTGAACCTCTGTGCACCCGTCACCCAGCTCCGAGAACCATCAATGTGTTGTCATCTTATACCCCTTCTCCCACACACATATATGACATGTGAGCTGGAGTATTTGAAAACAAATCTCAGAAAACTCTAAACACCAAAATGTATCTCTAATAGACGGGACCTTTAAAAATATCTATGACCCTAATAAACTGTCCTATCCAACAAAATTAGTTTTAAAATAAATTAGCCAATCTGTTCATTTTTGCCAACTGTCTCAAAAATATCTTTCTATGGCCTGTTTGAAACCAGATCCAAGCAAGGAATCAACAAAAATGGTCCAGTAAGAACCACCAAGCGCTTGTTCCTCCATAAAAGCAAAGAAAAACCTGCCACATATTTTCAGAATTAACTTTCACAAGACTCTGGAAATAGCTGACAGCGTGCGGCAACCCAGAGACGGCGCTTAGGCAGAGAACAGCAAACTTTGTATTAACTTAACCCCACAGCAGGTTTTAAATACATTCAAAGGCTAAAGGAGATCACATCTAAAGAACTAAGGGAAAGAACAGGATGATGTCTTATCAAATACAGATACTTCTATCAGCAAAGAGACAGAAGTTATAGAAAGGAATCAAAGTAAAGATCTTCATATTCTCTGAGATTCCTTGACCTGTGGTTTGGTGTCTGTCAATAATTTTGGAAAATTCTCAATCACTATTACTTCAAGTATTTCTTCTGCTCCTTTGTGCTTCTTCCAGTAGCCTCCTGTGCACGCCACCCGTTTTGTAACTGCCCACAGTTCTTGGGTCACATTTCCTATATTTCATTCCGTTTTTGCATTTCAGTTGGGAGGCTGCTATCGGCGTGGAGCTCATGGAGTCCAGGGCCATTTCAGGTTATTGGTGATTCCATCAAAGTAGTCACTTCTCTTTGTGTTTTTTATTTCTAACATTTCTTTGATTGAGTTGCCATCTCCACTTATATTACCCATCCGTTCTTGCATGTTGTCTTCTTTTGCCTTTAGACCTTAGCTATTAATCAATTGTTTTACACTCCCAGTCTGATAATTCCAACGTCTTTGCCATGGCTGGATCTTCTTCCTCCGCCCAAGGTGTGTTGTCTTTTAATCCGCACTATATAGTTCTCTGCTGAAAGCAGAGAATGAAACATTAGGTAAAAGGAAGTGAGGCAGAAAGGCCTTTTATGTGAGACGTCATGTTTATGTTGCCTAGAGTTAGGCTGTTTACTGTTTGCTATAACTCTGGGTGTTAGAGGCTACTCTCCTCTGGTGTCCTTGTTTTTTCTCCTCCTGTCTTCCTGGATTTCTTTTTCTTTTTTTTTTTTAACATACAAGCTGGGGTACAGGCCAGAGGCGTGGGGCGGCGAGAGGGTTCACCAGAGACAGAGTGGGGAGCAGAACAGGCAGATCAGGAGTACACTGCTGAGGGGAGCAGCGGGTGAGGCAGGAGAGGTCTGCCGCACCATGTGGGATTCTCCCTGGCCGGGCGTCGAACTTGCGTCGCCGATGCTGACAGCTCCACAGCGCAGCGCTCAACCACTGCGCCACCGGGGAGGCCTTCCTAGATTTCTTTAAACAAGGTGTGAGATGCGCAGTTTTTGCAGTAGTGATGCAGTGTTCCGGAGGAGCCCAGGATGCGGAGCTGATGTTCTGGGGAGGGGAGCATGCCGCAGTGCCCCTGACCAGCCGTGGCCTTTCAGTAAGCCCGCGCTCCTGGGAGCTCAACTTCACATGTGTCCCTGTTGTTGGGCTTCTCCTTCCCCCCTGCTTCGGGCAGAAAGGCTACGGGGCTGGACTCGAGCCGGGCTGCGGCTGGTATTTCCCGTCCCCGGGGGTCAGGTGTGGGTGTATTTCCAGAGTTGCTGCTATTCCAGGTACCCTGCTGAAAGCACAAAGGGACTTTTCTTCACTTCTTACTGTGGGGAATGGGAAGCTCCTGGAGGTAACACTCACCAAAGTTGGGTCCTCCCTAAGACTGGATTCCCTTGAAATTTTCTTTCAAGTTTGTCTACACAGAGCCTTCAGCAATTCATCAGTCTGTATGCCCCCTATCCTGGTACTGGCTCACCAGCAGGCTTCCTTTCTTAACACTTTGTGGTCCGCTCACGTATTAGTACGTGTTTTTGTCACCAGGATCAGGTGGCCACAAACATTAATACGTGTTCATCTAGTCTCCGGTTTTTCACGCCACGGTGGATTTATTTGGAGCTATTAGGAGCTATTTCTTTGATCATACTCAGTCTAGCAGCTTTAATCTCTATGCATTTAAAATTTCATTAAAATATATCCAGTAGTTCAGGAGTTGTGTGTATTTTATTGAATACTTACACCATTCATGCGGTGGCACAGAAAATGGCCGGCCCCAAGGGCTGGTAAATTTAAAGGGCACCGGCACACAGAGTGTTAAGCTGCCATCTCTGGTACATTGTGATTCTCTGTATCTCCCTGTGTCACCAACGTGGGGTGGGTGGCAGCAGTTAGCCCTGTGACTTCAATCCTCTGATGGATCTAAGAGTAATGAGTTTCAACTTGTTCAGCCTTTTCCTTGCTCTGATGGTGGGAGTGTTGACTTCCTTGCCCCTTATATATTGGACCAGAAAACCCGTATCGCCTTTCTAGGATCAGTCTGTAAAAGCAACAGGATTTACAGGCAAGGAGTATTTGCACAAGGGGACAACTGGTCTCTCCCAAGGCTGACCGTGGACCTAGATCAAAAGTCTTCCAGGTTGGGGCAACAAGACAACGCAGGTACCCCTTCTCCAGGACCAGGGTAAGCTGGTCAGAGCCCCTCTGCTCTGGGGCAGACCTCGCTGTGCCTTTATCAGGAGTGTCTCTCTTACTGGTCAGCAGGTAAAAACCAAAGGTCTAATGCCCGAAATGGGTCCAAGGGAGGAATTAGTTTGAGCAGAAGGACTTCTAAAGTAGTTCCCAAAGTGAGCTACGGCAAGGACCAAACAGAGCGGAGGACCAGGGAAAGTGAGACCATCAGCGCAAGCCAGCAGGAGTCCAGACAACCTCCCAGGAAAGCGCTCGGAGGGCAGAGCACCTACCTGCCCCCACCCTACATTTCAGAGGCAGGTGGGATCCCCAACTGCGAGGACACTTGCGAACTCCAACGGAACTGTCTACCCCTGGGGGAGCCAGTGTTCTCCGCAGAGCAGCCTTGGGCCCTGGGCCTGCAGCGGTCCCCGGGAAGCCCCCAGGACAACAGGCGGCACAGTGACACGCCCCGCCCACAGGCTCACCGCTCCTTCTGGCCCTCTCCCCACCAAGAGCAGGCCAGCGCTGCTTCAGGGGACAGAGACTCCAGCTCTCCGGGAACGGGGCAATGAATGGCCGCAACAGAACACGGGCAGCGCCCAGGCACGCCCACGCTGTCCTGCAGGGGCATCGCAAGGGGGCGGCACCAGGCAACGCCTGTCACAGATGCCTCCGAAACGCAGAGGTGCGCAACAGCAAGCAGACTTTAATGGAGGGTGCAGAACCGGGGTGACCCCAGCCTCTCTCTGCCCAGCATCGTCTCTCTTCTCCTCAGGACACAGGCAGGAAGGAGGCCTATCTTGCAACAAGACCCCAGAAATCAGTCTCCGTCCCCAGGCTGTTTTGCAAGGACTACTTCAGATCTCTCTCTGGTTGGCTTGTCACCGGCTTTCAAGCATCTTCCTGTCTTGAGAACAGCAGTCTTCTCACATTCATCTGCGTTTCAGGCTCTGGGTGTAAGGGAAGGCACCTTGGAATTAAGCTGCCTCTTCACCAGCTGTTCCCTCTGCCCAGAACACTCCTCCCAACGTAAATGCAGGGCTAGCTCCTTCACCTACCTCCAATATTCCTCAAGAATGTACTAGAGGGCCTCCCTAGGCCCTCGAGTACCAGCACTATGAAGCTATCCAGAGCCACTGCAGCATGGGTTCGAGCCCCCGCCAGGGAGCTAATCCTCATGTCACAGCAGACCTCCCCTGTCTCCCCGCTGCTCCCCTCAGCAGTGTATTTCAGTCAATCTGCCTGTTCTGCTCCCCATTCTGTCTCTGGGGAATCCTCTCACCTACCCACCCCCATACCTCTGGCCTACCCCACAGTTCTTACATGCATAAATAATAAATCTTTTTTTTAAAAAAAGAATGTACTCAAATATCACTTCTCCACAGAGCTCTACTGCAGTCTGTTCTGCCAACCCCCAGCATTCCTGTCTCCCTTACTTTGCTCTGTATCTTCTCAAGTTCCTACCAACGTCTGTCTTTACTTTTTCTGCAGTTTGACGATGTGCCTAGTCACACAACTTATAAAGGACTGACTTCTTGATTGTGTTTTGGTATTATTGGAATGGAAGTCATGTAAGAGAAAGAATTTTCATGTTCTGGTCACGGATGTGCCAACTGCACAGAAAAGCAGGCAAAAGACACTTGACACGCGTGTGAATGAAAGGGGAGCTCAAGTTCCGGTGGTCCTGCCGCCCACTAGCAGCTGGGGGCATCGGCTATTTGCTTCCCCCTCAGGACAGGGGGTTGATTGCTGGATCATGCAGGCACATGGCAATGAGCACAGAGTTAGTAGACAGGCCGGCCACTGGCATCATGACCGCCCCCACAAGCGCTCTGCCCTCCATGTTGTAAGTACCCTTTCTTCAGGGGGCATCGCTAAAGGAGCTCATCGAGCAGAGCCTTCAAGTCTGGGCTGTGAGGAGGGCATGAAGTCATGAAAACTCAAAGATCTCAGGCGGCTCCCTCTCATGTGCCAGCGAACTTGAGGGCGGCAGGCCTCACTGCCCAGTCACGTGACAGCAGCAGACCTGCTGTGGGTCTCTGGCCTCCTGAGAAATCCTCCTCTGCCCTGCACTGTGTGACAGTCTGCTCCCCAAGCCCTCTCCCCACAGGGCGAGGCTCACGCAGGGAAAGGGACCCCGAGCTCAGCAGGCCCTCGCAGCCGTGCGAAGACCAGGCGCCTGCACAGGAAACGCCCTCCCCCTCCGCTGGCACCTGCGGGAGCACAGAAGGCTGCTAGGGAGCAGGTTCCCCACTCAGGGGTGAGAGCGCCAGGCTCGGCCACCGTGAATTCACGTCCTGCCCCCACCACTCAATAGCTCCGTTTCCTCGGTTTCCTCAGGACTCTTCGGGCTTAGCAGCAAAAGGAAAGTGTTAGCAGAGCGCACCTCACCGGGTGCTGTGAGGATGCCCACGGCGCGAGCATGACGCCCACCGGTAGCACTTGGTCACTGGCCCCCCTTCAAAAGCCTGCAAACACAGGTGAGCTCCACGGGGCCACGTGCAGTTTGGCCAGCAGGCACCCCACAAACATGGCCAGTGGGAGGAAGATGGGGAACCACCACGCCCTCAGGACCGTTCGACTCAGCCAGCCAGAGAGAGGGCAGCTTTCTTTTAGGTCCGAAAGTTTCATTTCCAATCCTTGCCAACAGCCTGCCCACCAAAGCTGGCTCTGCAAGTGGCGCTGTCCCGCAGCCGGCCAGACCCAGCGCTGCGCGTGCGCACGTCAGGGAACACCATGGAGCCGTGTTTATTCCCACACAAATGTCTGCAAGGCGCCCGCAGGTGCTGGGCCGCCCCGGGCCTGCAGCAGAGCAGAACCCCGCTCCCCCGCAGCTCCCAGGCTGTGGGGCTGATGGGCGCACACGCAGCCCCGGGGACTGAGAGCACCTCACCGGACACGGGACTCCGAAGTCCTGCGGAAGAGAAACCACCCTAGAGGCGCAGTTCAGGAAAAGCTTCCCAGAAGCATGTCTGGGCCGCCTTGGGGGATAGACAGAAGGCAGTGGGGAGGGAGCCACGGACACGACCGAGCTCCAGTCAGCATCTGCGTCTCATTCTGCCTCGCCAAGTCACGTGACTGGAGAGGGCCCGAGCGGGGCTGTGCTCACCTCACAGGACAGGTTCTTGACAACTGCTGCTTTATGTGAAACGACTTATGCTGAACCAATTGTATCACAGGCTAATTGACAGAAACAAGAGGTAAGGTCCTAAGGCTTATTTCTGGTCACAGAAACATCACCGAATTTCCAAATAAAGACCTAAAACACTTCCAATATTAAACAATCGTGTGTTCATTCATTCATTTTTCCAGTCCTCCTATTTAGGTTCAGAGCTAAGGCGGCCAGAGGCTGATCTCTGGCAGCTCAGGGCACAAGCTGCCCCCTGGCCCGACAGGCCGCCCTCCCACCACAGGTGCATCCCCACGCTCACGCTCAGACGGGGACGACGCAGACACACCAGTGAACCTGACACACATCTGCGGGGGGCGGAAGCGCAGGCAGACGTGAGGAGGCTGCAAACTCCACGGACTGGCCTGGTCAGCAGCCAGATGTTTTCCCGCAGCGTTATCACGACATGATGCTGAAGGGAACTGTTAGTCAGGGACCTGCAGTATTATCTTGCTCACTATGTATGTTGGAAATGACTCTCTCCTACTCTGCTGCCGATCTTTTCACTTTTATCATGCAGAAGTTTAAAATTCTGATACAGTCAAATGTATCACTGCTTTCCTTTCTCACTTCCTTGTTTCTGGTCTTCTTAAAGAAGGCCTTCCCTACCTCTTGACACCATTTTCAGTGGCTGCCTAATATTCCATTGTATGGCTGTCCTATAATTCATAAAATTCTCTCACTGCTAGAAATTTAGATTGTTACATCCACATAAACAATGCTGTGAAAAACAACTAAGTGTTTAATTCACTATTTATATAACACATATCTTCTATTATGCCTAGGCAACTAAGCATAATGAATGTTTCTTGAACGGCGGAAGGAAAGAGGCAGAAGTTTTTTCACACTCATGTTCAAGGAATGTTGAAAAATACACCTAATGTCGGGGCCTCCCTGGTGGCACAACGGGTTAAGCGCAGTGCTGTGGAGCTGTCGGCAGCTGTGGCGCGAGTTCGATGCCCAGCTGGGGACATTCCCACGTGGCGCAGCAGACCTCTCCTGCCTCGCCGGCTGCTCCCCTCAGCAGTGTGTTTCGGGCGATTTGTCTGTTCCTCTCCCCACTCTGTCTCTGGTGAACTTTCTCACCCCCCCCACACCTCTGGCCTGCACCCCAGCTTGTATGCATAAATAAATAAATCTTTTTTAAAAATGTTTAAAAAATACACCTAATGTCAACCAAATTATTGGGGAATTAATTCTACAAGTCTACTTCCCCTTGAGCCCATCTAATCAATAATTACCCTGCTTCCAAAATCTAAGCATGGAAGTAAGTTTCAACAGCCCCATAAGATTGTTCTCGCAAAAGGTGGGACAAATACCTGGGATAGGTCTTGAATCACGTTCCTGAGTCCTCCTTCTAATCCTGACTTCAACTTTAGGAAGCCACTTTTGCTTGGTGAGTCTTCAAGGTTTACTTCTTAGAAGGTGGCATATTGGCCTGAGAAGAGGTAGAGGGAAGAGAAGTCTCATTTTCAGCAAGACGGACGTCCACAGATTTTTGACTCCTGGCTCTATTTTCAGCAGGTAGAGGTTCATTCCCAGCAGGTAGAGGTTCATTCCCAGCAGGCGGGGCTTCATTCCCAGCAGGCAGAGCTTCATATCCTGCAGGAGGGGCTTCACTTCCTTCAGGTGGGGGTCCATATCCTGGTTGGGGGGGTGTATATCCTGGTGGTGGGAATCCATATCCCGGAGGTGGGGGCACAAATCCTGGAGGTGGGGGCA